>QLSR01000005.1:261101-287130 GCA_031780015.1 Citrullus colocynthis | reverse complement strand
ATTTATTTTTTTTTTTTTTTTTTTTTTTTTTTTGTGTGAGGGAGTTTTGAAAGTTTTTTTTTTTTCCTAGTATATGTTTGATAATTGTTCCTCATATCATTTATGTTTTTCTAGTGTGAACATGCGTCGATGTTAGTCTCACTTCTCGAGAGTGTCAATTTAGGTTCAAACATTTGTCATTTGTTGGATGGTAGTTCATCCCATGGTCGTCATCGACCATAGATTTTTATAGATACCGACCTTTGGTCATGGCAATAGAATTATTTTATGCATCCAATTTTATCTAACTCAAATGGTCAAGCAACGGTAAGTAAAGTTTCCTTATATAGTAGCTTGCTCTAGTCGTTATGGTCAAGTATGAGAGTTCACTAGAACAGGTGATGAATAGTCAACCATTGGCCTAAAGGCGAGTGTGAGTGTTTGTCAAAGTGAGTGATGAACGGTTGGATCGTGGCCACAAGCCAAGAAAGAGGGAAGAAAGAAGGAAGAAGCTCGAAAGGAGTGAAGAAGGCAATACTAATGTAAGGAGAAAAGGGAGTGTGGACGAGAAAGACAAAACAAGCAGCGAGCAAGATCTAAATGATATGTGATGTAAGCAAAATGTTAGTATTTATTATTTTCAAAATTCAAATCATTTAATATGAATTAAATCATCCGTGAAAAAAAATCCTTCACTGAAAATTTAATAGATTGTTTATGAAAAAGAAAAGAAGTTTGAATCAAACATGTTTTAATTGTGGGGTCAATTTTGTCATTCTCTCTACAACTTTACTCAAAACCTTCACGTCATCCATGTAGTAGTCCTTACGTGAATCCACAAAAAGATGAATTTTGCATCAAAATCATATGCACAAATATACAATTAATTAAAGCTATGGTTCAAAACAAAACAACAAACCACATCATAATTCATAAAAATATATAATTTAATAATTAACATATTACTAATATATTTTAAAAAAAGGTGTTTAACTCAATCTCATCCTAATTTAAATGGTTAGGGTATATGTTTCGATCTACAAGTTTTTGAGTTCAAATTTCTCCACCTTCACATATGTTGTTGAATTATAAAAAAATACTAAATTATAAAATCATTCTTAAACTTTGCCCCCCATTGTCTAATGGATAGGACAGAGGTCATCTAAACCTTTGGTATAGATTCAAATCTTATTGCACGCAATTTTTTTCCATATATTTTTTTTAGTTTACCCACGTTCTAGTGGACCTACTTTACCTAAAAATAAATAAAAAAATATTTATCGTATCCTTGGGTTATGGAAGAAGGAACCGAGAACCCCAATCCTTTTTTCTCGTTTTTTGTGGGGAGTCTTAATTCCACTTCGATCCTAGTTAGCCAAGGCAATTGAGAATGGTAAAAGCCGCTTTTATAAAGCCTGCTTGCTCAAGTCTATGAAAAAGAGTATGATCTTTAGGTCAAAATCAAACTATACCTTGCCAAAACTGCATGGCCCTTACTACTCCATCCCACACAGTGTACTACCGCTCAGTGATAAAGGAGGTAGGGGTGGGACCCCCCAAACGCTCGTTTAAGCGCACTACAATTGCCTTGAGACATCTAAGTCATACAAGTAAAGAGATATATTCATTGATTCTCATTCAATCTAAGACGACACTATCTTAGATTGAACGGCCCCCTTATTCAACAAACCAAAAGAAGCCTTTGGTACAACATGTTGTAGTTAAGGTTTGGAACCCTTGCGACTATGATGAAGATCCAAATCTTCTTTCTAGTTCATCACACTATTCCAAAGTTTATTTTAAGAATTTCTACTATAAAGATATAAGTGTAGTGTTAGGTGTTGAAACATTTTTGAAATGTCAAAAGTAATATTGTAACTTTTGAAAGGGTATAGACATTTTTTCAAATAAATGAGAAATTTCAGGAATATCTTTTATAATTCATTTTCGACTTCTTATTTAAATGGTAATATAATAATAATAAAAAAATTGATCCGATCAAGTAATTATAATTTGACCTAACAAACCAAAGAAATCAAGTTTTTCAAATTAAATTATGAGTGGCTTAAATTTCTACGGTCCAACTTAGACCAATAATGTGAGTATAAAACGACATTTTGAAAGAGATAAAGTTGAGATTGTGGTGGCTTTTCAAGGAACTTTGACCATGTTTTTAATAATTATTTTTAATTTTTAAAATTGAGTCAATAAATATTTTTTCTATTTCTAATTTTCTTTTGTTTTGTTATTTATTTTCTACCTAATATTTAAAAACTAAAAAAAATCAATTTTTAAAAATTTGTTTTTGTTTTTTTTTTTTTTAAAAAAAAAAAAAAATTTTTATTTTTTTTTAAAAAAAAAAAAAACAAAAAAAAATTTTTATTTTATATTGTTTTTTTTTTTTTTAGTGTTATTCACTTTTTACAAATGATTTTAAAAATTAAGACAACCTTAAAAACTTGAAAAGTAGTTTTTAAATAGATTTTTTTTTAAAAAAAAATCTTTGTAAAAACTACTTTTTAAGTTTTTAAGGTTGTCTTAATTTTTAAAATCATTTGTAAAAAGTGAATAACACCAAAAAAAAAAAAAATTTCTTTTTTCCTTGTTTCCTTTCTCCTCTCAATCCTTCATATATAGTATTTTTTTTTTTTTATAATTAAATATATAAACACTTCTTTAATTTTTAAATTTTTTAAGGTTTATTAAATTTTAAAAAAAATTTTAAAAAAGAAAAAAAAACAAAAAAAAATTTTTATTTTATATTGTTTTTTTTTTTTTTAGTGTTATTCACTTTTTACAAATGATTTTAAAAATTAAGACAACCTTAAAAACTTGAAAAGTAGTTTTTAAATAGATTTTTTTTTAAAAAAAAATCTTTGTAAAAACTACTTTTTAAGTTTTTAAGGTTGTCTTAATTTTTAAAATCATTTGTAAAAAGTGAATAACACCAAAAAAAAAAAAAATTTATAGATGTAAGTAGTGTTTATATATTTAATTATAAAAAATAAACAATAGAAAACCAAAAAGTTATTTAAGTTGACTTTTATTATCCAATGAAAGAGATGATTCCAAATTTGTTTCATGGAATCGTTTTATCTTCTCTAAAAATGTGATTCCATTCAAAACATATAACAAAAAAGACAACACTCTATTTTACAGATTTTTTTTTTATAAAAAATTAAAACCATATATATATACGTTGAAAGTTTTATGAACCAAAATGAGAATCTTTTGAAAATTCCTTTTGATGAAAGTTGGTTGTTTTGTGTGTTGGCATCTTTCCTGTTACATATGCTTCATTTATTATTCATTTAAATTTGTTGGAAATGACTTTTGGCCAAGGCCCATAATAATAGTAAGTGAGAAATGAGGGCATTTTGTCCCACCAACGCATTCAAGAAAAATTTTTAAATCGTGGTTGTGGTAGAAGATAGATCTTTTTCTATATGTATGTTGCTAACTATTCGAACCGATTTGGGTAATTGCACCAACAAAAAAAAGAAAAAAAAAACTTTTTACTACCCCTCCATTTAAATTTTACCGTTTTTATAAAAAAGCTACTACACATCTGATTTTCTCTTATGTAGCTTCTATTTTCTAAATTAGTTCTAAGTTTAATTTTTCTATCGATTCCATTTCTTTCTCCGACCAATACATGCTTGAGTTTGAAGGTTGTGTTAAATTTGGGGAGCAACCAACATATGTGATTTAGCACCGAAGTCGTGCTAAATTTTGCTTTCAAGACAATTGATCTTCCATGGCACAACAACAGCCTTCATTTGGTTTTCGCAAAATATAAATTTAGTTTCTCTACTTTTAGAACATTTATTTATAAATTTTTTAAAAATTTTAGTCTGAAACTTTTATACAATGATAGTTTAGTACTTGTTTACAAAATTTGAGGATTACGACAATATTTCAAAAAATCTATGGAATGTGGAGTTGTGTTGAAATTGTGATTGGAAAAGAAAATGAAAAATATCATCTTTTAAATGTTAAACTTACAAGTTTTACATGTCTCTCAACTTCTAAGTTTTATGATATTAAAAAAAAAATGATTGAAATTGAGTTGTACACTACAAACTACAAAAGTAAAATTAGTAAAATAAATAATATTTAATTTAACATTAGTCATATTTAAAAAAAGTGTTGAATTTACGGATTAGATTTATTGGTAAAAATCACATGGTATAATATTCAATCTAATTTTTCCTATATGCAAATTAGTTATATATTTCACTTTTTACGTAGTCATTTAAAAAAATTACACAATAATTTTGTTATAAATTAGTCATTTTCTACATATTTAAGTTAAGTCAATTTAAAATAATAAAAAAATACAAGAAATGTAATTTTATTTTTAAATTAATTATATATGAACATTATGGAAAAAAATTATTTTAAAATTGACTATATTAAGATAATTAAAATGAAATAACTAAGATGAAAAATTTTAATTAATCTAAAATTTGAACATTAATTAGATGCAACAAAATATTTCACAAACCAAAAAATTCTAGGATCGTTTGGATTGACTTGAATAAAAAATGTTTTTCAAAATCATATTTTTATTTAAATTCGTTTGATAAATACTTTTTAAAATACACTTCACAATCTACTTTGAGTAATTATCAAACACTCATGACTTATTTCTAAATCAAACACACCCTAAATTTGCACCGACAAACTCCCTAAACATTGCACTCCAGTTATAGACTTCTTAAATTTAGGCTTCATAAACTTGCACTCTAATATAGGTTCTTTAACCCAAGCTGGCCAGTGCTTAACTTTCTCATATCTTTTAAACTTGTGCACCAAACACTTTCTAAATATGTATTAACTATTGCTTGTTTCAACGATGACTATCAATTAAATAAGTTTATCTTTCTATTAAATTAGACCGTCGTCTTCAAAATAGAATTCAAAGAACATGATTTATGAAAGAAAAAAAAGCACGATTTTAAATAATCTTTTCATAAAAAATTAGAGACTATGTTTATAATTTTAAAAATTTAAGATCAAATAAACACAAACGAAATCTAAAGATAAAACTTGTTATTTAACTAGACAAAACCAATTATCTAAAATTTGGATTGGTAAAAAGAAAATTTAAAAGGAAAAAAATTAAATTAAAAAAAAAAAGAGAGGATGGGTTTTGTTTGATTGAGAAATTGTATTCAAATGATCTTAAAAGTTATATCATAGTGTAAATATTTTATTACATTTCATATTTAATTTGGCCTCTTATGTGAACACTATTATCCTATCATTGATTCCCATGATCCCACCACTCTATTCTCTTTCTTAAAAAAATATGCATTAATCAAATCAATTTAATAATAATAATAATAATAATAATAATAATAATTATTATTATTATTATTATTATTATTATTATTATTATTATTATTATTATTATGTTGAGTTTTGACAAAATAAAATTAGAAGCGTCTTTAAAAAAAAAGAAAAACGACGAGTTAAAGTGTAATTTGATTCAATAATTTGGGTTAGCCTATACAAATTAGGACTTAATATATTGCAAAAAGAGTTATTTTTAATCCCAAAATAGGTTATAGAAGTGTTTTATTTCTTTGTTTTACTCATATGTGATGTGGAAGGATCGAACTTCTGACCACAAGATCGATAATACAAGTTTTATATCCCTTGAGCTAGATCATTTTGGCAAGTTATAAACGTTGTTATGTTAACCTATATAGATGACATTTAAAAATTAAAAAAAAAATTGCGAGCATTTATATGAGATATCAATAGGTATTTATTATCGATGTCGAATCCTTCAATTAACCAATATGTCGACAAATACGTCAACATGTTGACGGATATTTTAATCCTTGAATTTGTTAGAGTATTTTGCTAAATGAGCATGATGCTATGCTCTAACGAGTGAGCTATTTAATTAATTTTGATCTCATTGATTATTAAAATAGTTGAAGTATTAATATGATTAAATTTACATTGCCAAAAAAATCATAAGCTTAACTCGCTCCAATATGTGTTGAAGGGTGAATTTTGGGAATAAAACCAAAAATCAAAATAATATAAGATAAGATTTGATCTAACTTTTTTGAGATTAGTAAAATCTAATATCCTAATCCAGGTTAAGTTAAACTCCGAACAAATTTCTTATAAATAGATCATTATAGCTCCATATGAAGTATCGAAAGACTTGTAACTTCTTTTTCTTTTTATAATTCTCATATTGATTTAAGCATCAGAGCAAATTTGGCTTGTGTTCCTGATCTCGAGTTCTGAGGTTCTATGTCTTAACCGCACGTATTAAATTAATTTTTATTAAAAAATTGTATAATAGGACCGACCGCAGTGGATAATTTGTTGTCCCAATATTTTAAAAAAAAAAAAAAAAATGTCATTGTACCTTGTTGACTTTCTCCTCTCAAGCCTGCATATGCAGCATGTTTTTATTGTCTCTTCTCTGTTTCCCGCCTCTATCTCTCAATTTATAAAATAAATTGCTTCATAATAATTATTTTAATTAACAAAAGTGCATTGTGAGAAATTTGAAAATACAGACTCTTTAAATAGTTATTCATGTTATGAATATTCAAATATAACCTTCTAATTAGATGTGAATAACTACTATAGGTTACACATTCATCCGATAATGTCTCTATTCATTTTCGACTTTCGTTATTCTCTTATTCTCTTACTTATATTAGTTTGTAGACCATTTGTATACATTTCTAATAATATGTGTTATCTATCTTTTTGTTATCTCTCTTATACTCTGATTCTTCTTTTTGTTCTTTTGCCTCTCATTTTATAACCATTCAAATCTTGTTTAGATTAATCAACCTTATTTACAGACTAAATATTTGATTAAATCTCAATTTTTATTAATTAAATTATATATATAGTTTACCTAATAAATTTTGTATAATAATTATAGTAGATAATTTATAATATATTATATTATTGTATGTGTTTTAAATTTTAACAAAAGTGAAATAAGATTATATTAAGGAACTATATACCCATCAAATTTTTATTTGTGGATATATAATCTTGCATTTTGAAATTTCAAAGTAACTACTTGGTTTTTTTATTTTTTAAAATTATTTAATTCTTAATTTCTTACAATATTTTACATTTTTTTAAGTACAAGAGAATTTGATTTTTTTAAAAAATTTTAAAAACAAAAATAAGTTTTTAAAAGCTATTCTGTAGTTATCGTCAAATTTACCTTGGTTTTTTAAAACACGGGTAAAAATTAGATAACAATGCAATTAATTTAGAGGTGAAAAAAGTGTTTATAAGTTTCATTTTAAAAATCAAATAATTGCCAAATAGAACCTAAAAAAATTAGTTTTTAAAATTTATTGAATCACACAGTTAAAACAGCAATCAATCTTGGTCTAACTTGAAACTTAGTTTGATCAATTTCTACCTCTCACGCCCACAAAATACTATAAATCTTACAAATAATAAAAGAAAAATAAAATATCTTTAGTCATTATTCATACAAACCCTATCTTTTGAATTGAATTTTCAACAATCATGTAAGTTGTTTTTATCTGTATCATTATGTTTTATTACTGCACTGTATATTAGTTCCTTTTTTCAGTGCACTAACATGCAGATGGAACCGCACTATTTTAGGTCAATGAAATGCTAGGGCTTTTTGATTATGTTTTCGTTTTATGTTTTTTGTTTATGTTTTTGTTTTTTTTTTTTTTTTTTTTTTTTTAAACAGATTTATTTGATAATTGTTTCCACTTCTTGTTTCTAACTTTTAAGAAGCATTTTTAAAAAATGGAAAAAAATAGACAAATCACTCAAGTAGTTTATTCTATTTCTGTTTCTATCTCTATTTTAGTATTCTCACAAAAAATTATTGTCAACTTCTAGTGTATTGGTATTAGGTGCCTCAAGTATCTTATTTTCTTTTGCTAGTCATGGATTTGATTCGACATCATTTAAGACAAATGGATCAAGTTAGAGATGACAATGCTAATCAAATTTGGGCAACAAATCGGATATGATACAATTTTGTTATTACATTTAGTTGTTACCAAGACTTAATTCTATTAGATGACATGAACTTTTGATAATATATTTTTAGATATTTAATGTATGACATATCTTTTTTTTAAATTATATTGTTACAAATAAAAAACAAGAAACAAAAAATAATTATCAAACAAAATTATGTTTCTATTTCTTTTTCAAGAAGCAAAAACATGAATAGTTATCAAATATCGCCATGTTTCTTATTCTCAAAAAGGAAAAATAGAAAACAAGAAACAGGAAACAGGAAAATGAGAGCATTATCAAACGAGCCCATAATTACTTATTTCAAAAACAGTTCACTTGACTTAAAAAGAAAAAAAGTGATAATGACTATATGTAGAGTTTCTAACAAGTTAGATGATATAATATCAAATTTTAGGTATCAAAGCATGTGATCGAAGAGGTCTTATGCTCAAACTCTTACGATGTTATTTTTCTCCAATTAATATAGACACTAGTTGGTTTATGTCATGTTCAAAATATTAAAAGTAAATATACAAAAATTTGAAAAAAAAAATGAAAAGTTAAAATATATCTTTTCATCCTTCTATTTGACTAAAAATTATAGAAAAAACTGAGGTCTATATGTTGCTATGCTATGTGGCAAATTAAAAATAAATAAATAATTAATTAATTAATTTTTAATAGGTAAGAAAATGGGATCAGGACCCAAGAGTATATTTTGAAATTGCATCTATCCTTAGGGGGACTAGAGAGATAAAATTTCCAAAAATTTATTTAGTAATAGTCTTTAAAAATTAAAAAAAAAAAAAAAAAAGAAAAAAAAGATATAAATTGAAAATGGAATAAAATATGGAGTCGGAAGAAAATTCCATTTGCAGTTTTCGCATTTAAAAATTTGGAAGGATAAATGGGTTATTTTCAATCGTACGGTCCTCATTCTCGCATCAGGCATTAATAATTTCATGGATGGATCTTTCCATTTTAATATCTTCCAAATTCAATCGGCATCACATGGCGCAACATGATTGGCGGTGTCACAACATTTCATCTCTTCATCAATCAATTAAATCTATTATATTAATTATTTAATTATTTTCAGTTTTGAGTATTCTTATTAAATCCGACGTTCATGGCCGTCAAAACGATTCTTCAACTCCTCCATTGATTTTCGTCATTTTTAATTCTTTTTTGGATTGTACAGATACTCATATAGCCTGGATCCAGAAATCCAAAACCTCAAAATTCCCCAAATCCTCCCTCCTATTTAAACTCCTCTCTCTCAATTTCAATTTCATCAGAGGTCGATTTCGCAATGGCAATGAGAAATTCAGAATGCCGTACTTCAATTCCCCTCTGTTTCTTCTTCTTCTTGTTTGTTTCGGTTCAAATCGAGGCTAAGAATCAAAAAGAAGCCCTAGATGCTCTATACAAAGCGAAGTTCTTCAAGAACTCAAATGCAGCGGAATTTTCGTCGGAACTTTTCGTCCACGGCGATGAAGTTGCTAATCAAAACACCAATGATGTTTTACGGCGCGTTGAGATTTACGATCAAACCGGAATGAAGCGGCAGGATAAAATCGAACGGCTGCCAGGACAACCGGCTAACGTTAGATTATCGCAGTACGGCGGATATGTGACAGTGAACAAATCCGCTGGCCGAGCTTTCTATTACTACTTCGTTGAATCTCCTCATAACACGAAATCGTTGCCGCTTCTTCTCTGGCTCAATGGAGGTACGCGTTTAATTGAAGTTTTTTTTTTTTTTTTTTTTTTTTTAAACTGATTGATCGATTTAATCGGTGATTGGAGTATTAGTTCTGGCTTTTTGTGTTGTGGATTTTGATTTCTTTCAATATCTTATCTCCATTTTTGGTTGTCTCTCTCTTCAAATAATTGAGAGCAGATGAAGAAAGAAAGAAGTTGTGATCGATCATTATTTTCTGGCAGTTCATTTCTTCACGTATCATTGGCTTCTTCTTCTTCTTCCTCTTCTTCTTCAGCCGTAATTAATTAATGTCACAAGTTCACGTGTTCAGTTGCTTTTATTATTTTTTTTTTCTAATTATTCTTTTTGCATAACTTTTTAAATAGTATTTTTGGAAAAAGAAAAGAAGAAGAAAAAGGAAAATGATATGATTAAGTATAACTGTTTTGACTCCTCTCTTTATGGAGAATATCTCGGCATTACAGGCATGCAGAAATGTTTAAAATATTAAATTAGTAAAATTCATATTTTACTAATTATTATATTATATTTACACTTTATTCTTTTCTTTTAATACCAACTATAATGGTTGTTTTCAAATGAACCAAACAAAACTATAGCATTTTCTTAGTTTAATATTTTTTTTTTTTATGTATAATATTTCCCTTAACTATAAATTTCATGTATTTTACTCAATGTTTTTAGGTTGAAATATTTTAGTTTCAAAATATATATATATATTCATTTAAGTTCTCGGTATATATGTTTGACGTCACTTTTAATTTGTCATATAATTATAAAACATTTTCAATAATTGAAAATTAATTAAATGTTTGTATTAAAAAAATCAATTAAATGCTTGACAATTATTTACTCTTTTATGTTTTCTACCCATTTAAATCTTATCTGTTTTCTTAAACAAATGTCCTAACACAAAAGGCCAAATGCCAGATAGAAAACATCTATTTTTATTGCTACCTTGAATTATAAATTGAGTTATGATATGTATAATTTGTGAAGTTAATCGAAATGAATTTTTTTTTTGAAAGAACGAAATTGGTTAGTTTATCTCTATTATTATACTTTATCATGGCTATTGTATTTTTCTAAATTATTGGTGCACATGAAGCCACATGGAATGTATGTCTAACTTAAATAAATATCAGTAGATTAATGTCACATTCCATATAATTGATTTTTTTTCTCTTTCAACATTCATTTTAATTGTATTTTTAAGGTCAAATATGATAGACCAAAAAAAAAAAAAAGATAAGATTATGGAAAATAACGTATCAGTAAATGATTGGTGGCTGCAGGGCCTGGGTGTTCGTCTCTTGCCTATGGAGCAATGGCTGAACTGGGTCCCTTCCGCGTTCGCAGCGACGGCAAAACCCTCTTCGAAAACAGGTTCTCATGGAATCACGGTATGGATTATTTTAACATTTTTTATATAAATTTTAAAATATAAAATTTAAAAAAAAAAAATGAAATTGAAACTAATATGAGTTAATTAATATTGTAGCTGCAAATGTGTTGTTTCTGGAGTCACCAACGGGAGTTGGATTCTCGTACTCGAATACGACATCGGATTACAAAACCAACGGGGACAAGAGCACGGCTGAAAACAACTACGCGTTCTTGGTTAACTGGCTGGAGAGGTTCCCGGAGTACAAGCACCGGGATTTCTATATCGCCGGCGAGAGCTACGCCGGCCACTACGTCCCTCAGTTGGCTCACACCATTCTCTCACACAATAAGAAGGCTGGAAGGAAGATCGTCAACCTCAAGGGCATTATGGTAAGTCCACCTCTCTCTTCTGTCTCTAACTTGTGGGAATTAAACAGGGTCCATTCCAAATCATAACATTTGAGAATAATTAATAGTACTTAGCCTTGTCTTCACACAAGTCAACACCACTAGAGTTAGTAGGTTTATTTTGCTTGATGTGTTTAGGAGATGAATTCATCTATTAAATTTAAAAGGTAAAAATTCGAAGCTCTAAATACTTCATTTTGATTTCAAAACCTAAGTTATAAATATTTTATTCCCTTCACATTTAGTCAAGTTCATTTCTTATATTATTCTTGAATTTCTTTGATTCACAGTTGAAAATTCTAATATTCGTACACACTCATTGTTTTCATAATAATTGAATTTTGCACTTAGATGTAAGATCCATGGCCAATCATTAGAACACACAACTCCAACTATCACAATCTGACGTCAGTAATTAATAATTATCCACCAAAAAAGTCCCTCGTGAGTCATGGGACGGGAGGAGGGGGCCCACATTATTGATATCTTCATTCTAAAATTATCAAAAATAAAAATGACCTCTAAATTTCTTTATGCATTCACATTCTAGAGACCTTTTTTTTTTTTTTTTTTTTTTTAATCTATTACCTTTCGAAGTTTATGGAATTTTATGATTATACGTTTCAATATTATTGGTGTTGAGATCAACATTAAAGTATCAAATTTAATTGAAATAATCATTTAGTTAGAGAAATTTGATTTTTAAAAGTTCTAAAAATTAGGTTGGTAGTTGAATTGTTTTTTAATTGTAGGAGCATAGTGGATTTAAGAATTCCTTTGTCCCAACATGTTTAATTTTTTTCTATTTTTTTTTAAATGGTTCTAATTAATTTTGTAATTGACTTGTTTTTTAATGTAAAATAAAAATCAAAAGTGATTGTTTGTTTGATTTCAGATTGGAAACGCAGTGATCAATGACGAAACAGACCAATTCGGAATGTACGACTTCTTCGCAAGCCACGCACTAATCGCAGACAGAACCGCAGAGGACATAAAGAAGTATTGCAATTTCACGTCGGAGACGGCGGAGCAGAAGCCGGAGTGCATAGCGGCGTCGAACATAGTGGAGTTGAACACAGGCGTAGTGGACATCTACAACATCTACTATCCCTTATGTCGGAACAGCAGCTTAACAAATGTGCCGAGGAAAGCGACGGTGATGAACTACGACCCTTGCACCGATTACTACACCTACGCCTACTTGAACCGGGCCGACGTTCAGAAGGCGATGCATGCCAACGTCACGAAGCTGTCCTACGATTGGGAGCCGTGTAGCGATGTCATGGCGGGTTGGTCCGATAGCGCTTCCACCGTTGTTCCTCTTCTGCGGGAGTTCATGGCTTCTGGCTTACGAGTCTGGGTTTTCAGGTGCTTTCCATCTTCCACCTTTTTCTCCCCTTTTACTTTCGTTTCATTTTTATTATTATTATTATTTTCTGTAAAATCACAAGTTTAGGTCGCTTTTTGTTTTTTGTTTTTTTTTTTTTTTCGATGATTAAGTTTATAAAGACTACTCTCACTCAATAAGATTTAAGTTTCAAAAACCAAAATATTAACAAAGAGGGCCTAAAGAAGTAGTTTTTAAAATTTTGGTTAAAATTTCAACCCTCATACTTAAAAGAGATAAATTGAAACTTTATGGACTTAATAATACACTTCAAAAGTTTAGGTAGCTATTAGACCCAAAACTAGATGTTCAAATGTTTAAATTACGTATTCCTTTAAGTTTGAAAACCAAATAAAATTATCGACTAAACTTATAAATAGTAATTGTCAACTATGAACTAATATAAAACAACACAATAAATTAAGAAGTCAAATGTTTTAATCTCCGCCCTTTGTTTTGTCAAATTGAAAAAAGAATAAACTTATAATTTAAGATTTTTATTTGAATGTTTAGGAATTTACTTAGAAAAAACAGACTGTTTTAGTTTTTAAGACAATCATATGTAATTATTTATATCTTAACTATTGAATTGGGTGCAGTGGTGACTTCGATGGGAGAGTACCCATTACTTCCACCAAATATTCTATCGCCTCAATGAAGCTTCCCGTGAAGAAATCTTGGTACCCTTGGTTCATTTCTGACGAGGTACTTACGCAGCACATTTCCCTCTTAAATTTTACCTAAACTTTCTATATGGCCCTCTACTAAAATTTTGGATAGACGTCTCTTAAACTTATGTTATTAGTAGTCACACATGACCATGATAAATGGTTCATTTTCATTTGATAGTTCTAGTTTTAGCTTAAACTACATTTGATTAGGTACATTTTGTCTAATTTAATATCGAAAGTTCATCGAGTGAAATAGAATGCTGATGACTTTCCAATTTTGATGTTGATTTTTTAGGTTGGAGGATATGCTGAAGTATACGAAGGAGAGTTGACGTTGGCAACAGTGAGAGGGGCAGGTCATGAAGTGCCAAGCTACCAGCCAAGAAGAGCACTTGCACTAATTAAACACTTCCTTCAAGGCTCTCCTCTCCCTTCTTCACATCCTCGTTCTACATAACCTTATTTCCATCTATAATTTTAAGTTACCATTAATAATATTTTTCAAATTTGGTCCTTGCTATTATTTCTCTATTTGTTGCATTTCCTTTTCACAAACTTGTTTGAGGAAATGTGATGTTAATTCTTTTACCCATTTACTTTCTCAAGATCGATGTAGCAACAAAAAATGATTAGTTATGATTGTCTAATTCGATTGAAAAAGAACAAATTCTAATGTCAATATCCAATATATGTGATGAAATTTAAAAAGGAAAAAAAAGGTGAAGATCACTTTAATCTCAATCTCAAGTGGTTATTTCATTTATTCTTATTTGTTGTCAACTATTAAACTATATGACCAGCCTATAGATTTGTAGATAAAAGTACCAATTATAATTTCAAAGTCGACGATTTGATATCCAGTTCTTATAATTGTTGGACTATAATTAGGCATTTTACATTTTTCTTGATAACCATTGAACTTAAAAAAATAAATATCTACATATAAGAATAATTATTATGCATCAAATTGAGCAAATGTTCGAAGATTCAAATCTCTCTTCTTGAATTAGTATACGCAGACTTAGATTATTATAACCCATTCGACTTGAATTCATAAAGATTATATTAAGAAATGTCTGAAGAATTTGAATTGAATAATCCAAACAATATATATCCTTAGTAACAATAAAGTTACTAACATATGAAACAAACAAGAAATGAAAAGAAAAATGAATAAATAGAGAAATCAGATGGGGAGAGTTTGAGTGCGTGAAAAGAAGTCAAGAGAGGTGGGTTAATTGATTTGGAAGTTTTGGTTTGTCCCACATCGATAAAAATTGAAGAAGAGAAGCGGGAATGAGGTATAAAAGAAGATATAGGGAGGACGTTATAACATACTTACCTGGACGGGGCTTTTGGGCGATCAAGAATACCCATAGCCTAGGTTGGTGGCCTCCATTGCACATACGGAGGGGTGCACGCCTAAGGTCTGTCCAACGTGGCAGAGCCTACGTCATTATTTGTGGCAGTGGGGGCCTGCGTTCGCGCGGCCCCTATTAAATTTGTACATAACTATTCATTTAGTAACATTTTTGTAGGTAATGTTACAATTATCCTCTCTCAAAAAATGAATTAACTATTAATTATCAAACAAAAATATATTGATCGTCACAAAGTCAGCCAACAATTATAAAAGGTCCATTATATTATTGATAATTAATATATCGATATACAATTATTATTAATATTTACTTATGTCTCGATATTATTTAAATCAATAATATCTACCTAAGTCATACCATTGATGTCTACCTAAGATATATTATTGATTTATCAATAATATTTTGACATTAAGGCTATCGATGATATCACATGGCTATTAAGTCATATGACTAATATCTACCTAAGTCTAAGATATATCATTTAAATCAATAATATTTCAACATTAAGGCTATCGATGATATCACGGCTATTATTGATATAAGGATATCACTAATATTTACCTAGGTTCTATTATTATATATGGATATCATTGATATATACCTAAGTTATATCACTAATATCTGCCTAAATCTTATCACTGATATAATTGATGTCATTATATCTACCTAAGTCAAATCACTAATATGACATAACTAGTATCTACTTATGTTATATTACTAATATCATCGATTTTAAACACTAGAATTACCAAATTTATATTTTTACATTCAAATAGAACTTTAGTATGTCAATGGCTATCATCGATAGATTTTTGTTATTATGTCATAATAATAGAAATCTATTGCTGATAGCTACTAATAGATTTTATAGGTTTTAGACTTTTAGTTTGAACTCAAGTATTTACTAATAAATTATTATACATTAGTTGATACAAGTCTATAAGGAATAGACTTTTATCACCGATTGAAGTAGTCTGTCAATGATAGAAGCATATAACTGATAGACTAGGACTTAGTCTATTAGTGATATCATAGGTTATCCATAATAATAGTTTATTACTAATAGACTTCATACTTTTAAACTCCTACAAAAATAAAAAATAGAAATACGGATTCGTTCGATAATGTTCTCATTTCTCATTTTTTGAGAAACAAACTTTGTCTGATAAGCATTATTTTGTTTATTATTTCTAAATTTAAAAAAACAGTTCTAAAAATGTGCAAAATCAATAATTTAAAAAAGTGGTTTCTTTCAAATCCATTTTCATTTGGTATTTATATTTATCATTTCGTTTTAAATATAAAATTTGGCAATTGAGTTGTTAGTATTAAGACACTTATAAAAATGATGATGATTACGAACTCTCAAATTTTGGGTTTAAGACTCCAACTCATCTATTTTTTAAAAAATTAAAAAAAATAATTTTTTAAGTAAAAAGATAGATACTTGTAGGAGGGAGAGAGGGAGATAAAATTATGTTGTTTAAGTAAAAAGTTAGTTCTGAGAGAAGGAGATAAAATTGTGAGTGGGAGAGAGAAAGAGAGAGAAGGGGATAACAACTGAGTGAGAGGGGGAGAGAATAGGAGTGAAGGAGAGAGAAAAGGCTAAATTTGAAATTTTAAAAAAAATTAAAAATGTGTTGTATTTGCAAATATTTTAAATATGTATTATATTTTTAGATTATTTCTTTAATTGTGCTCTATGCTATAATTTCTCTTATATCTAAAAGGATTGTTGATGTATTTTAAAAAGAAGAAGAAGAAAAGAAAAAAAAAAAAAGATTTTGATTATTTCAACCCTAAAAATTTGATGTAACAAATTATATCTCTAAGTCATGAGTGTTTATCATTAAAAACTTTTTCTTTTATGTCTTCAATAAATAATAAAACATATTTATTTACAATTTAAATAAAATTGTATTATTTTTACATTGTTTTATGTTAATATTAGTGAACGAATTAGAAAAAATTAAACGAAGAATAAAATTTCATATTATATTCAAGTTATAAAAAGTTACAAAAATATAGAAGGACAGAAACAAAATTAATTTCATAATTATTTTGTATTAAAATTTTTTTTGAATAAATCTAAACCTTTCACGGCGAATGGGCCTCTTGAAGAACGTATCCATCAGCAGGTCCAAAGCCCACACAGATTCTTCTTCAAGTAGCTACCGGCCTCCTTCTCCAGACGTCGGCGTTTTGCTTCAATCCTTCTCCGTCCGTGAAACCGCCGCCGGTGATTGCCGGCATGACTCCTCCACCGGCCGCCGACAGGTCATCGAAGAGAAGACGGAGTGATGTTGATGCAAAACCAGTTCACTCCCTAAGCCACGACATCTTGTGCATAATTTTCTCGTTTCTTGACCTTTTCGACTTGGTTCGATGCTCAGTTGTTTGTAAATCCTGGTACTGTTTTTCATTTTCTATCTCTGAAGAAAGGAGAGAACAAATAGCGTAGTGAATTTCTTTGATGTATTTGCAGTTTCTTTTTCCTGTTAATTTGATATCTCTAACGAAATTTTGAATGTGCTTGAAGGAATTATGCTATTTATAAGTCCGAGATATTGCGGACGTTTTGCTTGAGGTATCAGAAGCAGGAGACGAACTCCGCTAGTACTTCCGAAGTTTCATTTTCTTTGGAGAAACCATTGGTGGAATGTTTGGAGGAAATAGGGATGGAACGACACAAGTTGGCGTTGGAGGAAGGTCGTATTAGAGTTTCTCAATGGATTGGCCATTCAGTGAGGTAAGTTTGGCAAGATAGACATTGGTCATTTTTAATTTAATTTAATTTTTTTCTTTTAATTACATACTGCTTGTGTTCATTAAACATACTTGTTATGGAGCATCTGAAGCTAGGAGTTTGATTGCTGAAGTATCAGATAAAATCGTTTCCTTATTTTACTGTCTTGGCACTTGTGTTTTCTTATCTACAGCTGAGGATTCTTTATCCTCAGACAATGTCAATTTTTCTAATCAACATACTTTTAGTGTTTCCCTTCAGTCGGAGATAAAATACTTTGATTAGGTGTTTCTCCATTGTTTTGTAGCTTTCTTCTTCTTCTTCCTCTCATTATTATTTTGGTATCAATATGAGCATAATTCGTAAATAATTTGAAATCCTCATGAAAATTTTGCATCACTGTGCAGATTTAATTTTTAATTTTTAAAGTTTTGCACTTTGCATAATAACACCTGTAACATGGATTTTTATTTAGGGCTGAACAGTGCCGAATGAAGATGGGCCTAATTCTTACAGGAGTGGGCGATAAAGTACAGCTTCTTACTCTAAGTATTTGATAGAATTTGGTTCAATTCATTTATCTGTCCCGTCCACCCAAGGGAAAAAAAGTGATAAAAATGTGTTAGAGAGAGATGTAATTACTCTTTGCAATTCTGGTAGCTAATAGCTTGTTGCAATGCTGCACCAGTCACTTGGTTCTACTAACAGATTTTGCTGTACTTCCAGGTTATGAGACTTTGGTCGCCAGAGAACTTTAGATGTCTAGAAGAATATTCAATTCCTGAGAAAGTGCCATTAATCGATTTTGATTTTGATGTGGGCAAGGTAATATCAACGTATCTCTTGTAAATGCGCTGACATTCTTACTACTTTTAGAAAACTTTTGACAAAACATGGTACACTACAGGAAAAAGGTGAGAGATCCTCTTATACATTTATGCAACTCTTCCCTTTTCATCTTTTGAATCTTAAATCATTCAGCACTTTTCTGGCTGGAATCAAAAACTTTATTCTTTCCTAATAGAGAATTGATATTAAGTGAATGAAATCTAATTTCCCAAACCATTGTTCTAGATTGTTGGTTTGGTTGGCAGACAGTTGTGCATATGGAGCCGGAGTGGGAAAAGAAGTATATTTCCTTCGCGTGAATGTACTTTCGTGAAGGGGTTGTGTATGCGGTATATGGCTTTAACTTTCTTATGTTAAAATCATTTAATTTTCACTGAAGTATCATTGGCATTTACAACAATTATGAGCGCGCATTTGTTGTCTAGAAGATTTATTTTCTTTCCCTGAAATAAATTGAAATAATTTACTGTTGAATAATGTAATTAAACAGGGTAGAAGAGGACGAAATCCTATCTCGAAAAGAAACATCATGCAATAACAAAAACATTGTACCATCTAATATAAATATAATTATAATTTTATTTTTATCCTTTTGCTTTTAGGAAATAAACTTGTTCAATATTTTCTATTCCACAATCATTTATAGGCTTAGTGCTTCTCAATTGGTTTTCAATTAATTTGTATGATGAGTCTTCCAAACCTGCTTCCAGTTACTTTGATGCAGAGGCTGTTGTGGGTTCTGAAGATGGAACAGCTCATGTATTTGACATGTACAGTAGGAGATGCTCTAGAATTATGAGGTAAAACGGGAGAAATATTTATGACATTACACCTTTCCTTCTATTGTCCTTTGGGCAGGGGCTACCAACAGACTTAAGTTTAGGCAATGACCGAACAGACAAAAGTAGCTACCATTTAGAAGTTGACTTGGTGAAAATACTATGACATAATTTTGATATTGATTACTTTTCCGTTCCCCATGCACACGAACGCTGTTGCTGACCTTTGCACACTAGGAAGTAGGAATGTTTAGATCTATATTTTATGCAAGTTGAAGGCTAATGGAAAACAAATTTTCAGCATTTCTTATTGCGTGGGCGGTTTCATGTGAAATTTCCTAAATGGTTGACATACCATGTTCTATTTTGACTTCCGTATCAATTTTATAAATTTTTTTATTTTATTTTTTATTGCAGGATGCTTCCTGGGCCCGTGACTTGCTTATGTGTGAGTGATGATCAGCTCATACTTGGTGGTTCCCTACTCGGGAACATTGGAGTATCGGGTCTTCGGTCTGATCAGCGGGTAGCAATGCTCAGATCAAGAAATACCGTAGGTTATATCTGATGCCTTCATTTCTGATTCTCCATGCATGTGGCAGTCTTACTCTTGGACGATTCTCTTCTTTTTATCTCCTCGTTTAAACTTTTGTTTGTGTCACAGACTTACTAGAAACAAAATATAACATGACAAATGGTCCTCTGAATTAGAGATAAGAATTGAAGCATTTCAGGCAGTGTAACTTAACGTCTCAAGATTGGTCCCAAATGGTTTGCATTTAGCCGAATTAGCCAATTTAGCTTTCTTCTGAAGGCACCAACACATTTTGCTTTTCAATTGGATAACATTCCTAGCTTTCCTTGTGGTTTGTTCCCTTCATGTTTGCTGCAGGATGATTTTTGTAATAGGTTTCATCATGTGTAAAAAAAATTATTTCTTTTTTGATAAATTTGTGTTAAATGCAGTGTATATTTTATTACGATCTATCTTTGCAGGCATAAGGACTTTGTGTTACAACGATTCTACACATTTAGTGTTCGCGGGATCAACTGCCGGCCATGTCTATTGTTGGGACCTCAGGTAAGTAAAAAGAACTTCAGATGTAACTTCAGATACCTGTCTGACCACTATTTCAGCTTGCTGCTTGAACAATTAATGGATAATGCATATGGAAAACAATTCTCTGCTATGAACTTTGCAAATACTACACTTTAATTGTTACCCATGATGGTTAACTTAATGGTTGAATTTCCAATGCTGTTTGAATATTGAAACAAAATGAAATTATTCTTCTGAAATTAGGTATAATAATCCAGCCTTTCAGGAGGTTCTTTACTTCTGTCCTTCAATTATGCTAAAGAGAAAAGAAGTTCTGATGCTACCATTCTTGCTGCCTATGATATCTAATTTCAGATCACCTTATTTGTTCATTCACTAAAGTAGTGCATGTTTGAGAATGATTTTGAAATTGTTAAATCACTTTTTGTCATTTTCACAATCACTCCAAAACATGTTTTGAATAATTCAAAATCAATTTTGATGATATAAAATCACATTTAAAAGTGTAAAATAAAATATTAACTTGATTTTGAATATGGCAAAAGTGATTTTATACTCGTTGAGTTCTGCACATTTCTTAGGACTATGAAATCCTTATGGGAATCTCGAGTGAGCCCAAACGTCGTATATTCTTTGCAACATCTCCAAAATGACAAGTCAAGTTTGGCCGTTGGTGGAATAGATGGCATTCTACGTATTTTAGATCAGAATACAGGCACGGTGCGGTCGTGTTGTATTACGGATCGTAGATTGTTATCAACATACCAGAACGGTCTTGAAGTTGTCGAAGAAAGGATAGGGAAAAGATTGTCAGACGAGACTCCAATTGATGCCATAAACAGAAGGAATAGGCCTTCGATCACAAGCTTGGCCGTTGGAATGAATAAGATAGTCACAACGCACAATGATAAGTTCATTAGATTGTGGAAGTTTCAAAGCTAATTTTATTTCCTATGCTCTTTATTTAAAGTGTGTATATATATTTGCATATTGCCGTACGAGATTTATGATGAGTAATTTCAAGTTGTGATGAGATACAACTTTTGCTTTCAAGTAAAACTTATAGATTTCAACTCAGTGGATGGGGATAAATTTTGGAGTTCATGCAACTGAGAATTTCACTTTTAAGAAAATTCAATTTTCAAATTGGTAGATTTGTTGAATGAATATATGTTAATTGAAGTTAGGTTTAGGGATAATTCAAGGTTTATCTTATGCTTGTAAGTTTATGTATTAATGGGTTAATAATTTTTAAAATGTTTCATTTCAATTTTTCTTTTTCCTTTTTAGTTCAAAAGGGTGAGGGTGGGAACCCTAACATCTAACTACTAACTAGAGTTTAGGATTGCAAAACTTTTATTTTGATTGATTTTTTCCTATTAATTTTATTTCAACCATTTCTCTACTTTTAAATGAAATTTCTTTTTAAAATGTCAGTTTTTCAATTTAGTCTATGTGATACAATTTTGTTAAAGGTGTTTAGATTAACTTTACACGTGTTTAATTTTAAAAATAAATCAAATTTTGTACATTTTTAAACTGTATTTTTATAGATTTTTATCCTAAGAGTAAATAAAAGTGACTTTTGTGAAGAATATGTTTTCTTTTCTAGTTAGTTCAAACAGACTTTAAGTCTTTTAAATTCTAAACTTTGTGAAAATCTTATTTTGGTGCATAGCACATTTACTTTGAATACGAGCAGAGGTGACATGTTTAATGTGTATATATATGAAATATCTTGCTTGAAAAGTATCAATATTTAGTTTATTTATTGATGTCTTAACAAATTTAAACAAATAACTAACACTAAATTAATATCCTTAATTATAGTGAGAACATATTATAATTGGTTACTACAAGTCTAAAAGGATCAGGTTTAAATTATGTCTCACCATATTATTTTACAAAGAAAATGTTTAAAACATCACAAAATTCCTCAAAATAAAATAAAATAAGCTTATATTATAAATTTGGTCTTTTTTTCTTCAAATTTGTAATTCAAAAAATTCTCCATTAGAGTGGTGAAGTTTAAATACTACTTTGATCCCTATACTTTATTCATTTTGGTAATGTGCTTTTAAAATATTCATTTTAATCATTTAAAAATGAAATGAGAGAATTAAAATAGTCACTTTTTTAAATTATAAGGACCAAATTAAATAAAATTAAAAGTATAAAGACTAAACTAAATCTTTTATAAGTAGACCAAAATAAATAAAAGTCGAAAATATAGGAACTAAAATGAACATTCAAAAAATAATAATTTTACTGATTTTTAGGAACTGGAAGGTATATGATGCGGCCCAAATTCTCCCGGCCCAAAGAGCAAATACCCGAAACACCCTTCGCTGCTCTTCATTTCTTTCTTCCCGTGTGAGCCCTCTTCTTCGTCGTCGATTTCAATCTGCACTACTCCATCTTCAACCCTAACCCTAATTTTCCTCTCCGATCACCGAGCTCAGCCATGGTCTGCATACGCAAAGCAACCATAAACGACCTTCTGGCTATGCAAGCCTGCAACCTCTTTTGCCTCCCGGAGAATTACCAGATGAAGTACTACTTCTACCACATTCTTTCCTGGCCTCAATTACTTTACGTCGCCGAAGATTACAACGGCCAGATCGTCGGCTACGTTTTGGCTAAAATGGAGGAAGAAAGCAACGAGTGTCATGGCCATATTACCTCCCTTGCTGTGCTTCGTACTCATAGGAAGCTCGGTTTAGCTACTAAGCTTATGAACGCGGCTCAGAATGCCATGGAACAGGTTTATGGAGCGGAATATGTCTCCCTTCATGTGAGGAAGAGCAACAGGGCTGCTTTCAAGTTATATACCGAGACTTTGGGGTATAAGATCCATGATATTGAGGCGAAGTATTACGCCGATGGTGAAGATGCTTACGATATGAGGAAACAGCTTAAAGGGAAGCACAGTCATGGTACTGGACATCACCATCACCACCATCATCACCATCACCACCATCACCACCATGGCCACGGGCACGGGCATCAGCATGGTGGTGGGTGTTGTTCTGGTGGTGATTCCGGGAGTGTTGCTGAGGCAAAAGCAGAGTCTAAAAGCAATGCATCGAAAGTGGACTCCTCAAAGGTTAATGAGAAAGCTGGATGAGGTGGGGGCTAATATTTTTTCACTGGATAAATCGTATGTGTTTTGAATTTATAAATTCTGCATTGTGATATTCAGTACTTGTTTGTTTACATACTTATCCGATGCAGTTGTTGAGTAATACACTGGCTGAGAAACTACTTATATCCGATTCAGTTGTTGATTAATTGGCTTTTGTGCGCAATTATTCTTTTAGAATCTGTGTTGTGCTGGCGATCCTGATTATGTGATAATTATATCTGGGTATTGTGCATTTGAATTCTTATGAGTTACAGACTTATAGTTGTCTCTAAAATTTGGGTAGTCTTTCTTCTTTACCGGGCATGTCGTGTTGAGTTTGACCGAAACTTTCCCTAATTCCATTAGGAATTTATTTATTATGCGGATGGTGACAAACACCTCAATTGTTGTTGGACGATTTAAGTCTGATTCTTTTTAGTATATTGCGAATCAAGATGAATTTTTGAACTTTGAGATAATCTATTCTTATTGGTTGGATGTATGTCTAATTCTTAATCTTATGATAAACACTGGAGGTGGTAATATGATGGCACAATCAAGTAAGATTCATTAACATATTCTATTTTTAGGACAGTTGAGTGGTGAAGAGTATTATCTGGTGGTTCTTTAAAGTTTAAACTTCTATATATTTGTTTGAGTGCAACAAGAAGGAAAGGAAGTGGTGATATTGTGATAGAAATGTATGTTCTTGATATAAAGTTAATTAAAGTCGATTAAATTTTTGTTTCATTTGAGCTTTGTTGTCCATTGAGGGGAGTGGGAACATTTTTGTGCCCTGCTTTTGTGTCCCCTCACACATCGTCTGAAGATTTAGTATTTTTTTTGGATGATTTGTTTTCACCAAAAATCATATGTTGCTACTTTTTGTTCGGTATTTAGTGGGTAGTTTAGAATTTGAGAAGTGAGAAATGCAAATTTCTTTAGAAGAGTGAGTACTTGAATTGAAGATGTATGGGGATTCAGCGTTACCTTTTTCGTCTTTTGACCACCACAGAAGAATATGGTTTGGTAATGAGCAGACTGAGGAAATATTGTTTTGCTTCATTTATCTTAGCATTGAATAATAAAGATAGCTTTTTGTAATCTGCCTCAGCTGGGTTCGGATCCCTTCCAGGTCATTGCTATTCTTTTGGAGTTGATCTTAATGTTCTTTTTCGATCAAAACAAAATTTCTAGTCGAGATTTGTTATTGGATATTTTTTACCTAAAAAGACACAAGTGTGTGGATAACATTTGATGAGATTAAAGGGATTCGAACTGCTCAGGTTGGCTTGTGAACTATTAAATAACCTAAAATTTATCTTGGTTTATGCTTATAAATTATGTGTAACTTACGTATGATTTGTGAGGTGATTATGATTAAGAAATTACTAAAATATTCAGCAAACAAATGCTTGTGTTTTTCTACCCGGGCACTTGTAAAAGTCCTATTGTTTATGAGTTGATTTTCACATTTGTCTATGATGTTCTATTCGTTGAAATTGTTGATATATATCATACGTACTATCCTCGAAACCCTAAGAAAAATGTTTCATGATATATGTACATTACAGCAAATTAAAAAGATTGAACAAATATGAAAATAATTATTTTTTTTTCTATTGTTAAACTACAAATTAGCAATGGTTTAAAAAGTTTGAAATTCAATCTGGATTGGTAAAATCTCATAAATGGTACTCACTTCGATCAAACTATAGTGTTGAATTTTAACTTTCTATGTAGTGACCAAATATGTAATTTGATTTTTTTTCCCTTGATTTTTGCATAAGCTATTCTTACAGAAGTAAAAACAAAAATATTATATATAAATGTAGTAGTAACAGATTTACTCCTAACAAAATTGAGAACTGCGTTAGAAGACCAACCAATACATCATTTCCACCTTCTCAACTAGGTGGATAATGAAAAGGAAAAAAGAGATAACATCACAAATAATTTCACAATATTGTAACAAGTCTGAATCCTCTACTCTTTTTTTGCATTATTATTGCCAGCGTCCGCCGGAGTTTTCACGATACTCAACTGCCCACCTTCCTTGTTTGCTAAAGTAGCTGCCTTCGTTTCGTTGCAGTAATTTATGAACTTGCTCACTTCCTGTTGTTTTTTTCCCAGAACGTCAAGTTTATCAGTAATGGAGAAAAAAGTTAATGAAGTGTTTAGATTCTAGACGGGAAAGGGTAAAAGTAGTATGAATCTTGTGACTCCATTACATATGGAACAGGATACATAATGGATCCTATACAATCACTAAGACAGCAGATTCTATTCATTTCCAACACATTTCAAAAAAGCAGAATATACCTAAACATTATGGCATTATGCAAATATAGGAACAATTATCAGCCATTCAATACTAATTTCAACTTTAAAACAGAAAAAGAAGTTTGTATGATAAGAAATAAAACCTTCAACCTTCCATTAGCATCGACAGTTTGAAGAGGGGGAGACAAACCAAGGAGTTGCAAAAGATTCTTCTTTCCCCCCCCCCCCCCCCCCCC
>QLSR01000005.1:233228-255911 GCA_031780015.1 Citrullus colocynthis | reverse complement strand
TTTTTTTTTTTTTTTTTTTTTTTTTTTTTTTTTTTTTTTTTTTTTTTTTTTAAATCTTGGTTGAGCTAATCATTTTTGAGTGAGGCCCAGAAGTATGCCTCCTGAAGGGTCAGGTATGATGTCCCAAGAGATCAACTGTTTCAAAATGAAATAATTCCTGTAAGTGGAAGGGTACTTCTTGTTGGGGAAATCTAGACTCCATTAGTGGACTGTTCGGCTTGTTAACCCTGCCTTCCCAGTAAAAAATTTTGTACATTCGTCCCTAGTTTGTTATTCTGGTGTTCATTGGTTCTTTCCCTTCTACTGTTACCAACTTACCATATGGCTTATGTATATGTTTGTTTTAGTGCTGGACTTCACTTAAGTTTTATTCAACCTCTACTCAAAAGTTTTCGTGGATCGTTTGTTCTCTTTCAAGTTTCATTATCTTCCAGGATTAATAGTTCCTATTATGTCCATTTTCGATCAATGGCTTCATTAGTTGACTAGGAAAACTCTAGAAATTGGGCAGTCAAGTTCTGTTTTTTTGCTTTCTACCTTCCTTTGTAGCGTCAGCCCTTGCAGTTAGTTGTTATCCATATTTTCTTCTAAGTTCTACTCTGAACCAGACCGTAGGTTAAGAGAGGTCCATAAACGATATGTGCATTACTTTTGGTTCATATTGTAAGCTGTGTTCTCTTAAAATATTTATCTTCCCCCTTCTCTTATTACTATTGGATCAGCTTTGACATGAAACTGTGTTCTGAAAATGTGCAGACCCGGTCAAAGAGGTTCCTGGAAATTCAAAAACTGAGGGAAACCAAAATGGAGTATGACCTGAAAACAGCAATATCTTTGTTGAAACAAACGTCGAGCACGAAATTCATGGAAACCGCTGAAGCCCACTTTCGATTAAACATCGATCCCAAATATAATGATCAACAGCTGAGAGCAACAGTAAGTTTTCTTGGTAATTGCATGATAATTGATAAATAAAGTTAAATTATTAGAATACATGGGATTCCATATCAAAACCAATGGGCTTTGAGAGGAGTAGCCCTTATATATTATAAAGATTGAGAGGTCGCTTAATTTTTCCAATGTGGGATTCTCAACAAAAGTCCAATCTACTACTTGATTCTACTATATCTATGTCCTAAATCACCAATACTCACTTTTTTCATAGGTAAATCTGCCCAAGGGAACTGGACAGACAGTTAAGGTAGCTGTTCTTACTCAAGGTAATCACTAAATTTGACTTAAATGATATTTTTATTGGTTAGGATTCAATGGTGGAAGTAACTAGTTTTCAATGAGTTCTGGTTCCATTTCTTTCAATGAGAGAGCATTGTGGAATGGATATTAACACTTGATGCAACTAGTTATATGAACTTTAACAAGTGTGAATGGAAGCTCGGTTTCTACCCAAAAAAAAAAAAAAAAACTTGAGCAGGTATTATTGTCTTCAAAGTGCTTGTGAATTAGATAGTATGTGGTGGAGAATCCTCTATTTGAAAGGGAGTTCTGCTTGCTTGATTGAAAACGGCTCTGTTAGTGAGATTGCTTAAACTATCATGGAAATATTTCCCTTTATTATTTATGAGAAAATGTCCTTCTTGTAACCAGTGCGACGTGTGTGATACATGGTATTTGGAAAATGAAAATATTTATTTGTTCTTTATTAAATCTTCATACAGCTTAGCTAGTCATTGGTTAATACCGATAAGTTGGTTTTCCCCCTTATAATCAGTTTCGCAATAATTTGAGTGAAGAGAACGAGATGAACGCTAGGATATGGCTTTTTAATTAACTACCTTATATATATTTAAATTTTTGTTATTTATTTCTTCTTTTAGATGTGGTCATGTGGATTCTCTCATCTGTTCCCATCTCTCTAGTCAACTATAAATTTTGAGATTCCTTATATTGGCAATATTTCCGTGCTGCTTTTCCAACTATGCTGTTTGTATTTGCATTATATCTCTTCACATGGCACTTTTTGTCTTTTTCAGTTTTCATTTTCTTTCACTCATTTCATATCATCTCATTGCTTTCTGAATCATGCAGGTGAAAAATTTGACGAAGCAAAGAATGCAGGAGCAGATTTGGTTGGAGGTGAGGATTTGATAGAACAGATCAAAGGAGGTTTCATGGAATTTGATAAGTTGATTGCTTCACCAGATATGATGCCCAAGGTATGGTTCTTACATATTTTTCCTGCTATACATTGTGGTGGCTTTTAAAAAATATCAGTATTTCTAACAAAATTGTCCATAGCAATGAAGTAGTTTTCACATGTACTTTGAAATTGATTACCAAACAGGATTCCAATTTTCTTGTATGCAATACTACTGATAATTTTCCCTTCCATGCTTGTACGGAAGTATTTTTGGCTACCTCTCGCATTATCTATGACCGAAATTAAGAAGATATGGTATTGTGTTCGTGTCATAGATTAAAAGAGTCTGAGTAGATTAAAGCCTATAGATATTTAACTGATATGCGTGTGAATGGTTTCGGTGTTCACTTTTGAAGTTGGTTCTTATTTTGAGATATTTTAGTTAGTTGTGGCAACTATAAACAAACTATTAATCTGTTAACCCCCTCCTCTCTGTTTGTACCAGGTTGCTAGTCTAGGGAAGCTTCTAGGACCTCGAGGACTGATGCCGAATCCAAAAGCTGGCACTGTTACAACAAATATACCTCAGGTATAGATAAGAACCATCCACATTTGTATGCATCACAATTTGACAATAAAATTGTACATAATTACTTACATTTGACAATAAAATTGGACATAATTACATACATATTTTGGCTAAGAGGAAGGTTTTACTTAAGATACAGACTGATAATAGCTTTGTCCTGTTTAGGCTATAGCTGAATTCAAGCAGGGAAAAGTCGAATACAGAGCGGATAAAACCGGGATCGTTCACTTACCTTTTGGAAAGGCAGACTTTTCTGAAGATGACCTCCTTGTTAACTTGCTTGCTGCAATAGTATGTTCTTTACTAATCTCAAGTTCTCATAAACTCCATTGGTTTCTAAAAATTGTTGAGTCTTCCACCGTATTGATTTGTTCACATTAATCTAACAGAAATCGGTAGAAGTAAACAAGCCAACAGGTGCTAAAGGAGTATACTGGAAGAGCGCACATATATGCTCATCGATGGGGCCTTCAATTCGATTAAACATAAGGGACATGCTTGACTACAAGATCCCATCATCAAATGCTTGAAGAATTTTACTCTACACCTGTAAATGTGTTCAATTTGTTTGGTCTCAGCCCTCTTGGATGCGCCTTTCGAGTCGTCTTCAGCGGCCAAAGATTCGGTTAAGATAGTATCAAAGTTGCTATGTGTCTAAAGAAAAAAAAGAGCTTGATGATTATCTTGGATTGAAGAGTACTTCAAACTTGGAAACCACACATTCATTTGTTATTGAAACTTATTTAAAGTAGCTCAGTTTTGTTGTGGTTATCAGTATCAATCATTTTCACCTCATCTGATTATTGTTTTTCTCAAATTTTTAGTTTCTTTTAACTTTTTTTGTTGAAGATGGTGAATGATTGTTCTTGGACAATTTGTAATGAAATATAAAGAGTTGACACAGATAAAAATTTTAAGTTAAATTACAAATTTAGTTCGACAATGATAAAATATTAATTTATATTAATTCAGTTAGTTAACATTGTTGGTGTACTAAAAAAACATTGTTAGTTTTCAATTCTCACTCCCAAATGTGTTTGTTTTACCCCTGCCAATCATATTGCATAATATGGTTGAAAGCTTTATAAAAGAATTTATGAAGACATGGTTCAACTATACAAAATGAAAGTACAAATTAAATCACAATCGTTTAGGAACTGGCAGCCATTTGATGTAAGAACATGGCAACCTTCATAGAAAGGACTCTAATTAAACATTGCCTTCCGCAACACGGCAATCCGCTAATTGACAATCAACACCGGCTTTCTCCTACATAGTTCATCAACGTTCCCCAGCTATCTCCATTGCTCCATGCTGTAGTGCAAAAATTTTACAAAGTGGGTTATTGATCGTAATCAATATTACTGGAGAAACTCAAAGGGAACAGAAGAAAACCTCTCGAGGGCTGCTCGATCCAAGGACCATTCATTATATTCAGTATACTACAGGCCTCACTATATTCCAGTTCTGGAAGTAACTTTGGAGTCAGTAGGAAACACCTGAAAAACATTATTATATAAGCTATAATGTTGGGTTCACTGCACATATTTCGGAGGACTATAGATCCAACTTTTTCCACATTCAGATGAGATTTATTGAAGAATCAAAATCTGTCTATATAGTAAAACAATTTTAAAACTTTTTTTTTTTTCTTTTTTGTACAATAGGGTGGGAGATTTGAACTATAAACCACTTGGTCATCAACATATACTTATGCCAGTGGGAGCTTAACTCATTTTGGCAATTTTAAAACTTCTTTAATTAATCAAAAGAACTTTTAGTATATTGAAAAAACTATCCTGACATAGTATGAGACTGGTAACTAGCAAGAACTAACTGTCACCACTAAGCCTGCTCAACCAGGATTTTAAAAACCATGATGTCAAGTTAAAAGGTAATTGGTGCTCACTGTGGGGTATTGGTTTGGCTGGCAGCTCTCACCAATTGCTGGAACATCTTCCGTTCATTTATGGGATCCATTCCTACCAAAAGGCAATAGGCACAATTATTTTTGCATAACTTGTCTGTTCCAGTAGACGATATTCGTATAGCTACTACCTTGGTTTATCTCGTCAACTACTCTAAATGGGCAGTTGGTAAGGTCTTGAAGGGAAACAAGATACAGAATTGTCGACACTGAGCGTTCCTAGCAAATGAAAGATCAAAAGCATTATAAAAAGCTACCTAGTTGCAATCAAGAAAAGAAGATTGCGATGAGCTGTGTTAATACCCCTCCAGATTGATGATGTGCACTGAGAACCTGAAGCTGACCTGCTTGTCTGTTAAGAACATTTCAAGACATAAGAAATGAAATAAATAAATATAGCATATTATCAGAAATATGTAGAGACTGAACAGAGGAATTGCGTACAACAATAAACTGAAAAGACATAAATGCACAAAATACTATATTTTAGTATACAACTCCAAGCAATGAACCTAAAACGCATTGAGTACAGTGCCATTTAATTAAACCTAAACACGAGTCTAAATGAAATACCCGTTTTACTATCATTTTGGACTTCCTGGGGACTTACTCGTCCAAAATGTGGGAAAATTTTCCTTCATTTTCTACTCTTAGGAATCAGGATTGGATGCATTTCTTTTCTATCATTTCAGTTCTTGCCGCTTCTGATGGGACATGTCAAACATTTGGAATAAGAAGCTTCTTTAAGGTAAGACTGGGTGGATAGTAATGACATCCAATAATGTGGAAATTCTTGACTAGTGTATTGGAATACTAGACAAAGAACGAATTTTCAGGCAGTCAGATCGAGTCAGGTCTGAACCTAGAAATGAAGTGAAAAGTTAGGCCACCAATACTTGAAAATCATTCAATAAGGATAAACAGTGAACTGTCTTGGTTAGTATTCCAGAGGTAACAATGATTTGAAACATATCTTAATCAACCCATGCCAGTGAGATGACAGTCTCTGTAATTCTCTATAATTCAAAATCCGTTTGACCAAAATGGTATTCAAGCACAAGAAATACATATATTTAGATCTTAAAGTGGGCGTCAAAAGCTATGCTCACCTGAACTTCACTTTAATTAATATTCCAAATTGATCAAAGTCCATATCGTGTTCATCTAAGAGAAGAAAAAAAACCCATCGCAAGGAAATTAAGGACAAGGAAAAGGAAACCTCCCACGAAGTAAATTTTCAGACCACAAAAATTCAGTACCCAATAACACTTCTCCAGCAACAGCCATCTCTTGAAAATTGCGACTAAAACTTTCATTTATCTGAGAAACAAGTCTTCTTAATGTTGGGAGCCAATTTTCCTGCAAATAATAGTTTGTATTAATACCATGATAATTCTTAAATGATTTCCATTTTTTTTTTTAAGGAAAAAAAATGGAAACAAGACTTTTCATTGAAATAATGAAATGCTTAATGTACAAAAGAGGAAACAAAACAAAAGACTTACAAAAATATAAAACCTACTAGAACACAAAGGGAATACAAGACTAATCCAAAAATCAACTAACAGAAGAAGAGGATTAAAAAGCATTGGGAAACACACATTATCAATTTTTTTTCTTTTTCTTTTTTCTTTTTTTTTTTCTTGATAGTAACTACTTTCATTGAGGGAAAAAAAAAAAAGAATACAAGGACATGCTAAAAAGCCAAGCCCACAAAAAATCCTTAGAAAAACGATTTCCAACTAAGTAAGATATTGCCAAGGAAATAATTACAAAAAGTCCTCGAAACCAAAGCCCAAAGAGGGACATGAAACCTCACCGAAGACCAAACCTCACTAGGGTATCTCTCCACACCACGAAACATTTTGTTGTTTCTCTCCCCCCAAAGATCCCACAATAAAGTGCACACTCCCACAAACCAAAGGAAACGACATCTTTCTTTCAAAAGGGGATGGAGGAGGAACTCCCTGATCATCCAACAAACATCCCTCTAACGAGGGAGCGCAAAATCAAACTTTTGAAAGAAGCCATGTTTGCCTGCTAAACCAAGTCCGCTAGAAATCATGGGTAATATGACCACAAGAAGTAATAGCCCCAGAAAAACACGCTCATTACCATGTCCTACCTTTGGATGATTAGTGATTCCTTGAGTGTCACTGCTCAAACAGAAGGAAGAAAGAGGTCCTATGGCAAGATGTACAAAAGGTTGGAAAATAGCACCAATTCATTTGTTCGTTTAAACTAGGTTGAACGGAAGAAAACATATAGTCCAAACATGCATGGCATGGACTTGGCTAGAAAGTGAAGTAACTAATAGAATACCTTCAGCTCTTCAACTTCAGCCATACACTTCCTTAGTTCATGTTTATCAGCTTCTAGTTTCCGTGCAATGGTGTTTATCTGTAACATAAGAGCATAAACATACCAAACATGCATAAGCAACCAAAAAAATTGATAATAAGATGCATAACCTTACCTGATTCTGACGATGTTCGTATTCCTCAAGCACGTTATGGTTTAAGAATAGAATGGAATTAGCTTGAGAAACATTATCTTGAATAGCGGCCTCCAATTCCTCAATTGTAGTGGGCATCTATGCAAAAAATGAAATAGAACATTCTCAAGATAAAGTTTCTAGTACAAACTAATCAAGTAAGGCTAGCCCCATCCAAACATTCTTTCACAGTTTGATATTCGCAATAGAGGAGATGGAAGGAAAAAGCGTTTTCAAGATAATGTTTTTAATATAAACTAATCAAGTAAGCCTAGCCCCATTCCAACAATCTTGCACAGTTCTGAGTTTGCAATAGAGAAATGGAAGGAAAAAAGGTTTGAGGGGCCTAGGTCAATTCAAAGATCTGATAGACAATGATTATTAACATTTACAAACGAAAGCATGCAAAGGGTGGGGATCAATATTTTTGAAAGTCAGCTTAATTCTTCCAAGGTGAGACAACCTTCAAACTTCTTTGAAAAAAATGATGGATTCTGTGGTATTAATTATTTATTCGGAAAGGACTTATTCCATTTCTTTGAGGAATCTGGATTTTCTTTAACAGAAGTATGTCAGGTGAACTGGTGAAAGAAGCTAAAAAAACCATATCATAGTATACAAAGGGTCTAGGGGATTCTAGCGAAAGATTAGCAGTATAGAAGTTTTATCCAAGCCTGCCCTACTGTCCAACCGGCAACCACTTATCAGACCAACATTCCTCGCCTGGAATAAGATGAGTGTTCAAGGATATTATCAAAACCTTAACGTGTAGCAAGAAATACATCATTCTAGAAAACAATGTGCTGCACAATTACATTCCTTGTCACTTTTTTTCTTTATTAATTTATGTATTTAGTTTATGAATAACGGAGCTTTCACTGGGAAAAAGATTACAGAATACATGGGTGCAAGAAAATAAAGCGCACAAAAGATTGCCAACCTACATCAAACAACTTTGTAAGGTCTTGTCACCGAAGCTCAAAGAAAAATATTCCTTCTCCCTTTTTTATAACTTTTACGGTTCTGTTTCTTTATTCATTCCATATCTTCACAGACAATCTAACTAAAACATGCGTCTATAGAATTAGTCAAAAGATCAAAGTTATCTATTACAGCACAAATTTGGCTGCAATAAAACATGGCTCATCAGTTATCACCCAAACCACTGCGTGTCAAAGAACAATTTTGTTTAAACTAATTATAAATCAGGAAAACCTCAAGAAATTCCTTCTCAAGGTCAGGTGTGATCTCAGCAATAGATTCTGCAAACTTCTTGGCAGCTGAAAGTTGCTGTCGGTAGTCCTCAACTTCCTTCTTGCCTGGAAAAAGGATTTAGCAATTAACAAAATAAGGATCAGCAAAATGAAGAGAGACGAAAAAGGAGGCAAAGTTATGTGCTAAACGTTAAGTGCGTGAAAAGAAACAAATGAAACGGTAAAGCAACAGATAGTTTGAAAAGAACCAAAAGAAAAGGCAAAGCAACTTCAATGAAAGATTGAAGATAAAGCCATTTCTAATATAATTATAACAAGGGTTTTGCCGTTTGGTTTCTTTTTTAAGCTTGAGCATTAGTCTCATTTCATTATCTTAATGAAAAGGCTTGTTTCCTTTTTCAAAAATAATATAATTTCTTTTAATAGAAAACCATTTCTGTTGTGAAGCTATTTCATGCATTGCCAACAAGTAATTTGAATGAGTATGATAATCAGAGTACATGCAGTTTATAAATAGAAACATCAAAAGATCATTCCTAAGAATCTTTTAGATATTATAACAGGCTGAAAGAAGGTAGCAGAAACTTGGGCACAACTCACAGTACTCGAACTGCACTGACGCTTGCAGAGCAACCTTTTCATGCTGCTTCAGATTTACCTCCAATTCTCTGATCTAAAGATATAATCATCACAAACTGTAGGTATTAGGGAAGCGATAAGAGCAATCCAGAAGAACAAAATAAATCTAGAAATGGAACACTTTGGAGTGTCAATAGAATCCCATTTAAAAAGTAAAAAGTGAAATGGAGACAGAAGTTCACTAGGAATCCTTAGCATGCTTTATGTAATCAAATATAATTTCAACAACTTCACCCTCCAAATTACCTTTGCTTCAATTTCAATGGAAGCCATGTGGTTCTTAGTCAAGCTCTGTCTATAGGAAACGGCTTCAAGAAGCAAATGCTGTCAATGAAAAAAATCAAGTTTAAATATATATAGAACTGCCTTCACGAACAAATTTGATTCTTTGAACACTTGAATGCTAACTCCAAACAATGATGAGAAAGATATAAATGCAAATATAAAAAGATTTAAAATGTGAGAGTTCACCTTAATTTCAATTACACAATGGAACCTTTGAATGTTAAAATTTGCAGCTTGGTCGACAAGCTTGGCCACAACAGTATCCAGGTCATCTTCCCGCTCCATAGATTCTAATTTCTTTTTCCTTTGATCTAGATTACCAAAAGAACATTCAATGGTAAAATGAACAGTCAAAATTACATTAACCTATTAATACTTACCAATGCGATTTTCCATTTCACGTCGTTTTCTCTTCTCATGTTGGACAGTATTTAAAATGTCATCCTGCAAGTTTTTAGATTTAATTTTGTATTATTCACGAGAAAATACATCTAAATCCCGATTTCAAATGATTGAAGACTTGAGGAACACACACAAGGAAGGTCATTATATAACCCAGGTTCAGTCAAGAAAATGATTTTTTTTATAATTATTTTGGACTTACCCGATGTTTGCGAAGTTTAGCTTCTTCATCCTCTATCAATCTTAGCTCATTCTGACATGATTTACAATTTTCTTCTAAGGAAGAAACAGATTCTTCTAGCTCATTTTTCCTGGAGCGAAGCCCATCAATTTCTCCCGCATCCAAGTCTAAAAGGTAAATAATAGGTCAATCAAAGTCATGTAATTCAAAGCTTTCAAAGATTCTAATAACATTTCAAGGAAAGTTTTTTTAATATTTATACTGCACAAAAGAAGACGTGAGTGATCAACTGGTTCCACACTTCCGGACATATGACCACCGTATCTAGAGCGAGACCATCGATAATGATTATCTGGAGTCCAAAAATCTAAAATTCCCAATTTTGAGACCTCGTCTGCCTTTTGATCAGTTACCTTTGAACCAATAAACTGAAAGAGGGGGAAAAAAAAAAAAAAAAGACATTTCTAAGGTAAGTGAAAAGGAAAAATGTTTCTAATACAAGCTTCCGCCAGATTCCAGAATGCTGGATTTCAGATTTAATAATAAAATTAACGTCACAGTAGATAGAGTTTTGAAAGCATACTGAATGTTCCAAACCAAACTGCATGGTCAAAACCTCCTTTACAGCTGCAGGAGCCTCAAAAATTTGGTCTAGCCGAGAATATATGCCAAATGCACGAACCTGTACATTGTACTTCATTATTAGAAACTAGTACAAATGTAAACTCCAATTATCACTTCATTGACATTTACCTCTTCAGACAACTCAAAATGCTGATTTGTGCGCCTTTCACCTCCCACATAGTTTAAGACAGGAACGCCGAATGAGCCCAAATTTTTTACCATAATGTCACGATCATCAGAATCTTGGGTTATGAAGGACTGTAAATCAAGCAATTGCCACCACGATTAAGAAAAATCAGAAGGTCGTGGAGGAAAAATAGAGCATAGCTCGAGTCATGAATCCTGGAGTTATCTTATCCCTTAATTGATGTTGTTGTGTAACAAAAAGAGGTGAATATTCTATTATAGAATTTTTTTATATCACCGATTGACCTAAAAGCTTAAGTTGATGGGTTATAGTAAATATAATTACATCAACACTTTTAACACTCCCCTTTACTTGTAAGCTTGAGAAGACCCAACAAGTAGAAATCAATATTAATTGGAGAGGAAATGACATTACATGAGTTTGAACATAGGACCTCCTACTCTGATGCCATGTTAAATCACCGATTGACCCAAAAGCTTATGCTGATGAACTATGATAAATTTCATTATATTAACACTTTTGACAGATTATTTGTCTATTTCATTGAAGATTAAAAATATACCAAATAGAAAAGAGAGGCTAAGGGGAGGCTTAAGCCAAGCTAAGGAAGGTACAAAAAAGACAAGATACGTTGTAGTTACAAACATAATTGTTACGTTTACACCGACTAGGAGCTACAGAAGTTATCTGATCCCACAAAAAAGAAAGATTTTTCCTCGTCTACAAAAGCATTTCTTTTTTTCTTTTGACAAGAGACAGAAGATCCTTTATGAAGAAACAAAGTGGCCAAAGGAGGAACAACCTAAAGCGAAAAGGAAACTCTAAAATTACTGGGTCAAGTAGAAGAAAATGCATTTTTCTTGGCTTCTAGATGGTACATTTAATCGAAAAGGAAAATAAAAGAAGATAAGAAAATAAAAGGAAGTACTTTGCCTTCTTTTGCAATTCAAGCAAACCAATTAATTTTTCAATCCTTTAGCCATTGGTCCTGGCTAGATTTCCTGTCTCCTCCTTTCCTCTTGTAAATTTTCTGTTTAGAGAACATTGTCTACATTAAATAAAATTTTAAAAAAGGGTCATTTAGATAAGAAAAAGAAATAAATAGAACACCAATTCAAAGTATCTTTCAACATGCAAAAGGAGCAGTGCATTGGGATCAAGAAGGGTGAGGATTTGAGCTGCAATTAGTAGAAGTCCGTTTGGAGGGGACTTGAGATGGGTTCCTTTAAATAATGGAACAATACCCTACTCCTCAAATAGTTTTGAAGGTCTACTCAAGAAAAAAAGTCCATTTGGAGTTTGGAGAAGGCCAATAGCTTAAATTTATGGAGTTGATTCGTTTGGTCCTTCCTCTGGGGGGGGGACCTCAAGGGTAGGTTCCATTAAACGATAGAGCAATAGCCTTCTCTTGAAATGACTTTGCAAGTTTACTCAGGCCCTTTGAAGAAGGATCACATATATGAAGTTAACTGATGTGATTGGTCCTCTCACTCCCTAAAGACAGAAAGGGTAAAAGACTAAATCTAGTTTGATATTGTGGAAAAACGAGGTTCCTTCTTCCTAGGTTTTCTGAACTTCAAATTCTCCAACAACCAAAGAATTTGTTTTTAGGGAGGACGCTGGGACTGATACGATCCTCTTGCTTAGTTCTTCTCTAATTCACTCTATCTTTCCTCAAGAAAGAATACTTTTATTGTGGATTGTAGGAACAAAAAACATCAGGATTGGGTGCTGGCTTAAGAAGAGGGCTAATTTTCCAAAATAAAATAAAGTAGAGAATTGGGCAGTTAGGTGGGCCTTATAGCTAGCATTGGCATTCTGCAGGTGCGAGAGAGGCATCACAAGGTATGTTGGCATCTTGAATCACATATATTCTCTTCCAAGTCTACCTTTCTCATATATTAAAACTTTTCCCAACTGGTGTATACAAAATTTTGGCTAGAGTCTTGTCAGACAGGTTAAAGGGGGTTCTTCCATCCATTATCTCTTAAATACCAATCGGCCTTTGCAGTCGAAAAATCCTTGATGCAACACTTATTGCTAACAAACTTATTGATGAATGGAAGAGAAAGGATAAAAACAAAAAAGGGCATTGTGATCAAGTTGGATATTGAAAAGGCTTTCAACAGAGTGGATGGATTGGGCTTTTCTTGACTCCTCTCTCAAGGCCAGAGGCTTTGGAACCCTTTGGAGAAAACGGATCAAGGGCTGTCTTACTTCTACTAACTTTTTTGTCATCATAAATGGTCGGCCTCAAGGTAAAATTCATGCTACAAGGGGTATCAGGCAAGGTGATCCCCTTTCCTCTTCAACATTATTATTGACACCCTCAGTAGACTTCTGATGCAAGCCGAAGTGGATGGGGAAATATAGGGTCTTGTTGGAAAAGATAGTTTATCCATAAGCCATCTTCAATTTGTCGATGACCCAATGCTTTTCTCCACATATAACACTGTTTTCATAAAGAACCTTTTTGACATTATCAGTGTTTTTGAATCTTGCTCGGGTTTATCCAATAGTCATCAGAAATCAAAGATTAGGGGCATTAATCTTGATCCTGTTGAGATTCAGGCCATTGTGGATACTTATGGCTAAAAGGTTGGATCTTGGCCTAATTCTTACCTTGGGCTTCCTCTGAATGGTAAACCAAAGACCCTCTCGTTTTGGGCTCCATTTGCTAAGAAAATTGAGTGGAGAATTAAATCTTGAGCCTCATCCTACACATCCAAAGGTGGCCGGCTCATTCTCATACAAGCTACTTTAAGTAATCTTCCAACGTACTATCTTTTTCCCTTTTCAAATTACCAAGCAAAGTGGAGCACATGATCGAAAAGCTCTTGGTAACGTAGATCACATGATGGAAAGGGAAAGAGGATGGATCCAATATGCACCTTGACAGTTGACAAAATTACCTCTTCTTATAGTCTTGGTGGTTTGGGGATTACAAACCTCAAATTGAGGAATGAAGGTCTCCTTGCAAAATGGATTTGGATATATAGGGTGGAAAAGTATACTTTGTGGAGAAGGGTCATTGCTGCCAAATTTGGCTCATACTCTTGTGACAAGAAAGCTGGCACTCGCTCTTTGCCCACTGCTAGAGGCCCTTGGAGAGCCATATTTACCCTCCTTTTTTGTTTGACTCTTGGGTGGCTACCTATCCATTACATTCTGCCGTCCCCAATTTATTTGCTCTCTCTCTTGCCAAGGAGGCTTCAATTTTCAACCTTTGGAAGGCATCCGAGGGGTGTTGGGACCTAGAGCGTCCCAGGAATCTTTTTTTAGTAAAGGAAGCTTCACAGGAATCTTAATGAGCCGAAAATTTGTGAATGGGCTGATCTTTCTCTAGTACTCATTAACTTCCATCCTCAACAATCAGAAGACAATGGTATTGGAAACATAAGCCATCCAGTTTCTTCTCCACAAAATCTTTGATTGCTCTCAGGTACAAAGCCAATATCAATGTATTTGCCGGTCCATCTAAAGCACTTTGGTTTGATCAATATCCTAAAAAGATCAAATTCTTTTTGTGGGAGCTATCACACAAGGCTATCCTTAGAACAAGCTTCAATGTCAATTACCTTCGTTAGCGATCTCCCCTTGTTGGTGCCCTCTTTGTAAGAAGGACAATGAGACTCAAAGCCACCTTTTCATATTTTGTCCTTTCTCGACATGCTTTTGGAACCACATTCTCTATGCACTCAACTGGTCTGTGGTCTTCCCATCAAATATTACTAGCTTTCTATCTCTTGTGATCGAATGTCAATGTTTCAAAGGTAGAAAGATTCTCCTCTGGATGCAGCTCATCAGAGCCTTTTCGTAGCCGGTATGGATTGAGCACAATAGCCATATCTTCAATGACAAGGCTCAACGTTTCAACCGGTTTTTAGACCATGTCATCTTCATTGCTATCTCTTGTGTAAATTGTCAAAATTATTCCATTCTTATAGTTTTGATTGTTTTGATTCACTTCTAACAATGGTTCGGGGCTTCTTTCCCCCCTCCTTTTGTAATTTCATACAGAAATTGTTTCTTATTTAGAACACAAAAAAAAAAAAATGCTGAAAGCCCTTTTAGTTAAGCTGTTTGGAGATTAAGTTTCCAAAAAGATGAAGGTTTTTCTCCGATCTCCAGAAGTAACTCCCATGAGAAGATTTACAGAAAGTTTGCTTTTTGGGCCTTTTCTCCTCCAGTGTGCTGCTTGTGTCTCAATGAAGAAGAGTCTTTGGATCACATGTATCCTTCACAATTCTTTTGCTCTCAGGGAATGGTTTTTCATTTTGAATTAATTTGGTAGTGCAATCTATCTTCCCAATTTAGTGGATGATTGGCTTTTTGGGAGGTCTTGACATGCTGGAATTTCAAAGGCCTTGCTAAAATATTATGGAATTGTCCAAGCTTTTTGCTTTCTGAGTTCCTCATTCTTCTTTGGCACCTACAGTAGAGACAAGAGGTATTTGGCCCGGTGTATTTTGCAGAACAGAAACCAGGGGAAAGGGAACCAATATCGTCTTCTCATGTTCATAGGCCTATACTTCAGTTTGGTGATTCTTGCAAGTAATTCAAGATGGTATGGGTAAATGTTATGTGGTGATCATTCCATATGCAAAGCTAGTATGATTTGGACTTGTGCTGTCGTAGAAAATGTGGTTGTTGTAGATTTGGATGGAAAGTAATTTTATAACTTTTAGAAGCTCAGTGAATTAGTTAACTTCTTTGTTGAACTCTTTCACAGCCATTTAGTAATTACAACTCTTGATTTAATGTCAGTTTGAGTAATTTTCTATAAACCCCCTTAGCTTTAAGTGAGTTGATAGAAATATTTTAACAGTTCAAGAAAAAGTTTAGTACCCATCAGTAACAATAATAACATTAATAAACGTTTTTTTTTTTTTAATCGAAACCACTGCTTTCATTGAGAAAAAAAAAATGAAAGAATATAGGGGCATACAAAAAACTACGTCCACTGGAACAAACCCCACTAAAGAAAGGGTTTTCCAACTAAGTAAGATATGACCTAGTGAATAATTACAAAAAGTCTTTGAAACCGAAGCCCAAAGAGAAACATGGAACCTCATCCAAGACCAACATTAATATATGTAATAATTGAGTACCTTCCAGACATAGGATGGAATATGACCTTCTAAGTAGTCAGCATGAATCCGATTTGACACATTAACCTAAGATTGCATGAAGAACAAAAATGGCAGGGAAAAGGCATCAAGTAGTAAGTAAAAATATATATATATATATATATAATAATAATAATAATAACGTTATTATTATTAAAAAGAAAAAGAAAAACTTCTATGTATAACATATGAACCTCTAGCAACACTGGACCATACACCTCCTTCTTGAACTCATGGCGATGTTCTTGAAGCCAGTGATAAGCTTCAAAAATCTTCTCTGTTCCAGAATTTCTCAATGCCTGTAGTAGTTTTGTATTAGTATTCTCCATATCCTTTAACCTGAAAGAGGTACCTAACTGTAAGATGATAAATCACCAAAAAGAGCTGAATGGACAACTGATCAAATATTCTGATATGTACCTATCCAAGCATTGCCTCAACGCATTTCTTTTTTGGGAAATATTTTTCTCAATCTCTGACTTCATAAGTCTCTTCTGACTTGCAGAAACTTCCAGCTCCAAAATTTGAGCACGCAACCGTTCCTGGTGAAATATGATTAAAGTAACAGAGAGAAACCCACGAACTTTATAACAACCATATAAAAGTTATTTTGAAGTCTGCTGTTCTGGTTTGTTTTGGCATGTGCTTCTTTTTCGTTTCCTTTTGGCTACTTGTATTCTTGAAAAATTATCTTTTCATAAATCAATGAAAAGAAATTCTTGTTGAAAAAAAAACCCCAGACACAAGGGCAAAAAGGCCTTCCAGAAATCTTTACTGCAATTTTTTATCCAATACTTAATAGAGAAATTATACATCCAGAACAAACTCTTTGATTACCTTATGAGAGATAACAAAAAATCAAACCTTTAAAATTGCCATTTCAACAATTTTGCTTTTGACAAGACAAACTTATTATTATTATATTTATTATGGAAAACAAGCAAACATCTTATTACAATTTGAAAACTACAATTAGAAAGAAAAAAATGTACAAATATAGCTTACAATTTCATCCTTGGGATGTTCATAAGGAGGCAAATTCTGAAGTTCGAATTCAGCAGCTTCAAGTTCCTCTTTAGCTCGCAAAATTCTCTGTTGACGAGATTCTTCTTGTTTCCTCAAGTCTTCCATTTCTTTCAATTTTCCTTGCACTTGCACCCCCTACCACCAATGCAAACATGTTTGAAAAACCCAAGACATAGGAGATATTACAAAAGCCACAAACTTTAACATACCAAATGGTTTTCAGTTTCCTGAAGTTCCATCCTTTTCTTGTGATTACCATTAATAAGAGTGCTATACTTTTTAGTTTTAGCATCCAACTTTGCCTTCTCCATTTTTTGTTTCCTGAAATAGCCAATTGAAAAATAAACCACTAGCATAGAAGATGATGGAAATAACAAGGTAAGATTTCCAAATCTCATTCCTGCCACCCCTAAATTTAGGGTCCCTTAGTTAATGCAAATCTGGAAAGGTAAGGTTCTAAAGAAAAGGTAAAATTTTTCCTACTCTCTCCCGCATAGAAGTATCAATTCTCATGAGAGGCTCCGAAAGGAGATTCTCCAATCAGTATGTCTCCCTCTTTACTACCTTTAAAAATTTTCAGCAGAAAGATGGTATTTTATTTAGAAGTCTGTGGGGTTCGCTCTGTTGTTGCATCCCTATGCATATAAAAGACAGGTTGAAGCTCTTTCTGGTAGGTGGTTTAAAAATAAGGCCAGAAAAATAGAAAGGGTAGAAAAAGTGAGAACCATACTTACTTGCAATAACCTCATGCCACAAAGCGTTTGGTTCCAATGAAAAAACACCATAACCAAAAAGCCTTATTGTGAAGTCTAAGATTGCCTAGGCCCAACCCTCCAAGGTGAACTAGTCTTGGTACCACCTCTATACTAATCAAATGAGGACCTCAAAACTCTTGTCTCTTGCACAACTTTTATTTTCTTGGCTAAGAGAAACTTTTCATGATGAAATGAAAAGAGTCTAAGATCTCCCTTTTTTGTACGACTCCATTAATCTTTCTCTCTCTCCCCACCTCTCTCTTTTTAAATTATAGAAACAATTCCTTTCATTGAGAAAAAAATGAAAGAATACAATGACATACAAAAGAAAATCAACCCACAAAAAACCCCTCAAAGAACGAGAATCTGGTTAGGAATAATGCTGTCTAGTGAATAATTACAAAAAAGCTGTTGAGAATGCCTAAAGAGAGACATGAAACTTAACCAAAGACCTAAGATTGCTAGATCCCTTTCCATACCCCTAAACACCTTGCTATTTCTCTCCCCCCAAACATCCCATTATAGAGCACACACTCTAGCGAACCACAAGAAATACCCCTTCCCAAACAAAGGCGGATTGAGGAGGAACTCCCTTATCGAGTCTCTAATACTACTCAAACAAACATGGACAAAATCAAACTCCTGAAAGATATGGTTCCAAGCAGAACTCGAGAACTCACAACTCCATGGAAGGTGGTCCATGTCTCCTTTCAACAAAGAATACAATAGAAAGGTCCCACTAACAGAGGCGACAACCTTGTAAACCGATCCAAGGTGTTCAGATGGCCAACTACAACTTGCCAAACAAGGAACCTCACTTTCTTGGGAATAATAATCACATGTATTATTATTCCTAAGAATGATTTAAAGGAGTCAATTATCATATATATTATTATTCATAATAATCACAAGATATCTCCTTTGTTTCTTATAAAATAATCCCATGTCTGCATGCTTATACCTATCCAACAAAAAAGATGTGATCTAATCCACAACAATAACTTTTATTCCATTAAAAAAACTCAATCCTATGGTAAAAACAACCAGCACAAGATTCAATAATTTGACAAAAAATCTATCCCTGCTTGGAGCAAAACCAAAACATTTGTAAAAACTGAAGTAACAAGGACTAAAAATAAAATTGTCGATTAATGATTAGATTTTTCAATGGTTACCCCGAACTCTTAATCTTATAAGAAAAAAGGATTATCGAACTAGTTAAACCAAGTGATCATACTCAATTGGCTCCTTTAGTTCATTCAAAGTGTTAGCAGCTTCATCTAACTTTTTTTTGGCCTCCTTTTCCTTTTCCTTAACTTCCATGTATTCAGCCTTTTTCATGTCATACTTTAGCCATGGCAGTTTCTTCTTCATGGACTCAACCTACAAATGACAGCACACAGATATCTATGGTCATCAGTTATGGAGGCACAGAAATAAAAGGTAAAAGTTAATGGAGAAAAGATCTAAACCTTTTTTAAAAGTTCATCTCTTTGACGAACACGTTCAACATCTTTCTCTTGCTCGACATTTAATGCCTTCAACTGATCTAGGGTGTCACCATTTTTCTCAACAGCCTGAAACCAAAAGAACGGCAAGGTGCAAAAGGATATGAAGGTTTTGCTTCTTGTTCCAAAATGAAGAAGAAAAAAAAAAGAACAAAAAAGGATAATGAAGGTTCTTTGATTCTCTCTCCTTCTCTTTAATTTAAAAAACATAATAAAAATATCAAATGGAATGAAAAACAACAAAAAGTTTGTAAAACAAAAGCAGACAAAAAGGATTATGAACCAAGAGGAGACAAGTCCCAAAAAAATGTACATAAGTTATTCTAAACTTACTCTTTCTATACTTTTTATGCCATGGCTTTTATCAACAAGTGCACGATGTAGGATAGGAAGTTGAGGATCACCAACTGCCTTTTCAGTCTCCTCTAAAAGTTGCACAGGAGTTAATTTGGCAAACTCACAAACCCTGTCCTGAGGTAAAAACTGAACACCTCTCCCACAAAAGAACGGGAAAATAAATCAGAACAGAGCAATTAAATTCACAGGAATTATATATATATATATATATATATATCAGATAAAAGTTGGCTAAATTTTACTCACTTGAGTCAAATTATTAACTTGAATGTTAAACCTTTGAATAATTCCAGCTACATCTTTTTTTGGCACAACTTTTCCTGAAGATGGTCAAGTACAAGTAAGAACAACTTTTTTGAAGTAAAAACAACTTGACTATTCACCCCTTCAAGAAAGGAACATAAACTAAACTTTCCAAAGGTATATTTTTTCTTCCTTTGACAAATGTCTCGTGGAAGAGTGGGTGTAAAAGAAAAACTTCCACACGAGAGAAATCTATATTCCTAGAAACGCTTGCAAAGAAATATCCTTGAGGAAGAGAATAATCCAGTATTAAGCAATTTGTGGTGGGGGCCATATCATGTGAAACACTGCAATGCAAGGAAAAGACTTTTTAACTCATGCTCCTTTGTATAAAGATATCTTTATATGGGGAAATAAATAGATAAAACGAACCAGAAGCATGACATGTTCACAGACAAAAGAACACAGTGTTTCCTGCGGTAGCTGAAGTCCACCTAAGCTTACCATGCAATGATCTTTCTAGACTCGCAACTATCTTGGCTAATAACATCAAATTAGTAATGGACCATATACAAGATGTCTTACCGTTGAACAACCACTCAGATTTGTTATGTGTGTCCATTTTACGTGTAATTGTAATCTTTTCCTCTTTAGTATTCCCTCTCAAGGTTATTCTAACATAACCAGACTCCTCTCCACGCTTCACATATGCTCCAACACTGGTTGCCCTTCCAAGGAGCTGCAAAAGAAAGGTTCTAACCAATCTATACAAGAAAATAAGCTAGAAAAAAGATTTCCTCTGGGAGAGTATCAGGCATATTAATAGACATTTAACCAACCTGAGGCTCACCACCAAGGCCAAGGGCAATAGCACATACAATAGAGCTTTTACCAGATCCGTTAGGCCCAATTACAAGGTTTAGACGTGGCCCTGGTTTACATTTCAAGTGATTAAAGGTCATAAAGTTATGAAGCTCAATCTCAATAATACTTCCAGGCATATAATCATCTTCCCCCCTGAAGAACAAGAAAGGGTAAAATATTCAGTATGATGTAAAACAAAAGTAATATAAAAATTGCACATACATTTATTTCAACCCTAAATCTACATAAGAAAAATGAACATAAATAAAATTGCAATGTCAACTCAGTGAAATTTATAATTTCATAAATATTAATTATCACCTATAAGAATGCCTACACATTAAAGAAGATATAAAATAACACATTTAATATGAGTTTTCCCTCTCGTCCTAATCTAGTTTCAACATTTTTAAGTAATTTGCTTTTGAATCTAAGGACACCTCAGTGTTGGAAACTTCAACAAGAGGAATTTGGTCCTTCTTATGGGGTTGGAAACTCTTAAAGAATGCAGCGTTGTAAATCCAAGTAACATCTTGGTTGGCAAATGTTGGTTTGAGTAGATTCAAAGGTGGAAAACTGATTTCAGAAGAAATCTTAAGGACCTAAACAGTGTCTTTTAAAGCTCAAGGCGCAATTAAAGCGCAATAGTCTTATGGGCTTAAGCACAAGGTACAAAAAAATGTGCTTTTTTCTTTTTGTGAGCCGCACTATGTTAAGTACTACATTAAGAAGAGAAAGCATAGTTGAAGTGGAAATATGAAGGGAAAAAAAAAAGACCCCTAAATACAAGAAAATATAAACCCTAGACTAATAATACGATAACTCCAATGATCTAATTGTTGAGTCAGTTGAGACTTATAATAATTCTTCGAAGAAAAAAAGGAAGTGTTTCTTATTTTGCATTGAGGCTTAGTAAATTAGTATTTTTAGTTAATAAAGAAGGAAAACCCTAATTATCACTATTTTTAAAAAATAATGAAAAAGCTCCAAGGCCTAGGGCTTTGAGCCTTTGGGCTTCACAAAAGGTGTGCCTTATTTCGTGAGCCTCGCCTTGAAGCGCTAGTGCGCCTTGAGCCCAAGCGCGCGCCCAAGAGGGCTTTTTAAAACACTGGACCTAGAGGCTAGTGAGTGGGCCAGCTTATCAAAATCTACTCCAAGATGGAAGTTAGACAGCAGCGCACTACCAGGTCCTTTTCTTGTACAACCCTTTGGATCATGATGTATAAAATTCTAGGACTCTTTGTGATTATCTAAACACATATTCTTTGGCTTTTTTTAAAGGTCAGTTTAGCTAAACTAAGTCTTAGTTAACTTAGGTTATTTAGACTAACCTTTGTAATCTTACCTCTTTCCCTCAAGCCTAACCTATATAAAAAAAACAGTTTGCCAAATGGTGAAAGATTGCTTGCGGAAACCCCAATCTTCCCCCAGAATGAATTGCGAGACCCAATACAGAAAACATAATAACAATGAGTAGAGAAAATACCTAAAGCTAACATGTACGAGTGGCATAGGATAAAAGCTAGTGACATGCTTTAACACATGGAAATTGAACGAGAAATGGTGTTTCTAGCCTTCTAACTAGGAGAGAAAGCTCTACAAGCCTCCCCTCCTGCATGTAATAAGGAAATAACCAAATCAATCAAATTTAAAATGACTTCATGAAGTGCTTCTTTAAGAGTTAAACTTTCATTGGTGTCCATATTTCAAGGATTTGGAAATTTTGTTCAAATCCTTTGTTCATGGGTGAAAGATGAAAGCATCACTTGTTTTTCTTCCCCTTCCCTTTAGAATGCTTTCATAGCCAAGGTCCAAAGCGAAGAAATTGTGGAGGTTCTGACCTTTCCCAAATCTACCCATTCATATATAGGTTTAGGATGCCCACTAGGTTATGGAGAGTTCATTGTGACGCTAAATGCCCTGAATTCATCAAGATTCCATCCAAAAGAAATCTTCTACTTGTTTAAATCCCATCTAGCAAAATCTTCGTTCAAGATTTTTTATTTTTATTGTTATTTTTATTTTCTTTTTTTGTGATAAACACAACAACTTTCATTGAAGAAAAATGAAAGAATACATAGACAAACAAAAATCCAAGCCCTCAAAAAGGGAGCACCCTCTAAAAGAAGGGGATCCAACTATGAAACAAAATGCCACAAAACTTATAATGACATCAAATTTGGGGGGGGGGGGGGGGGGG
>QLSR01000005.1:212793-230387 GCA_031780015.1 Citrullus colocynthis | reverse complement strand
TTTTTTTTTTTTTTTTTTTTTTTTTGTAGGAGTTTAGAAGTATGAAGTTTATATAGTAGTAAACTATTATCATTGATAACCTATGATATCACTAATAGACTAAGTCATAATCTATCAGTGATTTGCTTCTATCATTGACATACTACTTCAATTAGTGATAAAAGTCTATTCCTTATAGACTTATATCAATTAATGTATACTAATTTATTAGTGAATACTTAAGTTCAAACTAAAAGTCTAAAACCTATAAAATCTATTAGTAGCTATCAGCGATAAACTTCTATTATTATGACATAATAATAGAAGTCCATCGGTGACAGTCATTGATATGCATGAGTCCTATTTGAATGTAACAATATAAATTTAGCAATTCTAGTATTTAAAATCGATGATATTAGTAATATAACTTAGGTAGATACTAGTGGTATCTTCATATCGGTGATTTGACTTATGTAGATATCAATGACATCAATGATGTTAGTGATAAGATTGAGACAAATATATCCATGTATTAGTAATATAAATTGTCAATGATATTAGTGATATAACTTAGGTATATATCAATAATAAAACTTAGGTAAATATTAGTGATATCCTTGTATCAATAATAGTCGTGATATCATTGATAGCCTTAATGTCAACATATTAGTGATTTAAGTGATATATCTTAGGTAGACATCAGTGGTATAACTTAGGTAGATATTAGCGATATTAGTGATACGACTTAAGTAGATATCAGTGATATTCGTGTTTTAATAATACTAATATCAATGATCAGTGATAACGGTGATATACCTTAGGTAGATATTAGTGATACCATTTATCAGTAATAATTGTGTATGGGTATATTAATTATCAATGATATCGATGATAAAACTTTGGTAGATATTAGTGATATTCATGTATCATTAACATCAAACTTAATATTTCTCAAATAGAAAGTTATCACTAATAGCAACTATTGCTGATAACAAATTATAGCACATTTTTCAAATCAAAGCCTATAACTGAAGAAACAAAATTTTGGAAAACCTACCACTTCTATGCCAACAAAGAAATTAAAAGAACAAAATAAATGTGAAAACACAAGAATTAACGTGGTAAAACTTCAAACTATAGAAAAAAAACCACGGACCAACTATCACAGCACTCTCTCAAAACTTTTGGTCACTCGCCCCTTTTTTCCCACTCTCAAGCTAGAGAATACAAAAGAAATTTAATTAGAATTATCACACTAAGGTCAAAGTGTTTCTAATTGAGACGACTTGAAACTAGAGAACAACTTTGATAGTGGTAGGAGCCAATAATTTTCTTCAAATTTTCTAACGTGAGACAAACTGCACTTCTAATATTTTGCCAAAAAACTAACACAAAACTATAATATTTGAAGCCAAAATTAAAATTAAAATTATAACCTTTGTGTATTTACCGCATATCAAACTCCAATTCAAAATTTATTTCAAGTATAACATTGGGTGTATCATTAGTATATCATAGTATTTATTAAAAATACATTTGTTTTAGTATATAATAGTAGATAACGTTCGAAATCAATTTCAAGTGTAATATTGGTATATCAATAATTTATCAATATAGAATTAGAATGATTACAAACAGGCGGATCTAAACCATTATAAATTTATGATGATATACTAAAAGGAAGGCAGCCACGGACGAAGTACATAGAAAAATCAAAGAGACATTACCAATTAAGTAAATCAGGCAGAAATAAGTAAATTAAAATAAACAAAGCAATGGAAAGCAAAATTAAGTAAATCAGGAATATTGGCGACATTGGGCCAATCTTCTTTTCTGCACCTTTCCTTCAATCTGGGACACCGCCAAATTTTGTATGATTGTAAACAGGGGAAGTTAGCTCTTCACAAGAACAGATCTTCAATTCCGTGAGTGAAGTAAGATTGGCCATCGATTCCATCACGTACTTCACTTACTTTGCTTTGGGGAAATCTCTTTCCTTCCTCCGCCTGTACCTGTGCCTCTTTTATAGAACACATGACTTTCTTTTCCCTTTATTTAAAAGGAAGTGCAAAGCAAAAAAAAAAAAAAAAGCCAACTCAATCATCCTTCAGTTTCAATATGATTGAGATTAGACTTCAAGTGTACAAATAAACACCAAAGCCAAAATAGTTACATCCCAAATTGGTAGGTTGTTAGTCTAGAGAAAAAAGATAAGCAGAAGAAAACAATTTTATCATTACCGATTCTCTGTGCTCAGATATGACTTTTTTGAATATGGTTCCAAGTTTTGGGGTTTGGCTTCTGCTGATGAAATGAGTCAAAGAAATGTTAAAATTAATAGTGAATATTTTAGGGTGTACATGAACTTTATAAAGAGCAAAAAAGGAAAAAGGAATGAAACAAACATACAGAGTAATTTGTGGTTGTAAATGTTTAAAGAATAGAAAGAAAAAGAAAAAAGGTGGAAATTATAAGAAGATAACAGAGGAGGGGTTGTGTGAGTTTGAAGAAGGCAAAGAGGTAGACTATGTACATATACCTTATTCCTGCCTTCTATTCCTTCTAGTTTTTGCAGCTTTTAAAACCAATAGATTAATTTGTGCCTGTAACGAAGGTATAAACTGTCCGGCCTGAACACAATTCATCATTAGTTAAGAGTGAGAATTGACAACTTTCAAATCTTTACTTTTATATATATGTATATATATATATATATATATATATATAACCTCAGAAAGAGAAAGTAGAGATATTAGTTATGATAGTAGGAAATGGATGTGCATACCGTCTAGGCGACACAAATTTGATTTCAGTGCAATCCTCTTCTCCTCTTACTTTCTTGTTTTGCTTCCGCAATTTGGGGCAATTTGAAACTCTCAACCCTCCTCGTAAGGAGCGGAGGTGGCAAAGTCCTTCGGGCAACGAGGTTAAATTGGGACAATCTTTAATATACAAATTTGAGAGTGAAGTGAGACGACTGACTCCTTCTGGCAACGAAGTTAAATTGGGACAACTCCAAATAAACAAGTGTGATAGGGAAATGAGGTGGCCGACCTCTTCCGACAACAAAGGTAATTTGGGACACCCACCAATTCTCAATCCTAATAGTGAAGTGAGTTGGCCAATCCCTTCAATGCTCACTAAATTTGGACAGTCTGTTAGATCCAAAAGTTCAAGAGTTGTTATATATTTCAAACTCTTTGGCAAATACTCCATTTTGGGAATGTCCCGAAGAGAAAGATTGCGGAGACTGCCAAGTTCTTTCCAGTACAGTACGCTATCATCTTCCTCACCCACGAAGTGGGAAGAAGACATCTGTAGATTTTTGCAATGTTGTATGCTAAGAGACTCAACATCTTTCATATTGCAGAATAAGTCTTGTGGCAAGAACTCAAGGTCAATATTTTGAATGCAAAGAGTAGATAATTTAGACAGACTCGAAGAAGAAGAAGAATCTGCAGCAAGGTTTGTAGCCATTCTTATTACCATATCAAAAAGTTGAAAACCAACGCCATCTCTTGTCAATGATTGCAACGGTGGATGCTGTGGAATAGAAACCAACTGAGGACATCCAGAAATCCTTAATTTTGAAAGGTGATGTAATGCTTTTGGAAGCGAGGCAGAGGCAGCGTATTGAGCAGATTTCGATGGGATTTCCCCCCTCCACCACCCTTTCAACTTAGGCATGTCAATAATCCTTAGTTTCTCAAGGGATGGAAAGAAAGTTGTTGATGAAGAAACACAACTGTTGTTATCAATGTATTCGATATTGGGTAAGTTTTCAAGATGAAGATGCTTGAGATATGGAAATTGATCAAATGGAAGGAGATGCTGCAACTTTTCACAATGCCTAAGCTCTATGCTCACCAAACCACCCAGGAAATTGGAAGATAGCCAATCACATAACTTCATTCCTCTAAATCCTTGTATACTCATTTTGCGAACATTTGAATGTGGTTTTAAGCACTCCAAAACCCCCTCATCTGAGGCATCATCAAGTTTCAGCTTCTTCTTATCTGTGTCCCAATGTAATTCCAACTTTTGAATTCCAGACTTTTCTTCCAAGTATTTTGCGTTTTTTAAATCAGCAGCTGTGCAAAATTGTAATTCCCTAATACTTAATGATCCTCTCAAGCTTTTAAGTCCATTCAATTCACTTAAATCACCACCCTTATCCTTCCCTAACACAAACAAATTCATTGTCTGAAGGCTACTCATCCCACCTAATCCTTTTGGCATGTGAGTCAATTTGAAGCATTTATAAATATCAAGATGCCTAAGCTTGATCAATTTGTTAATATCTCTTGGCAATTTTCTTAGCCACCAGCAGTCGCGGAGGATAAGTGTTTCCAAATTATATAATTTGGTAATAAACCTGGGAAGGAAATCTATTTTCAGTCCAGAAAGATTAAGATATCTCAAATGTTTTAACTTATCAATAAACTTGGGAGGATGACAACAGCCGTAGTCCAAATTCAATGTTCGTAATTGACGAAGGTTGATGTGATAAGCTTTCTTGAAAAATCTAAAAGAAGCATGACGATCAACATTCAATGTTCTCAAACTCTTTGCCTCAGTGAATGATTTCGGTACAGTTTTCCGTGGTATTGACCTTCTGTTGTAGGAAAATAAGACATGTCGAGTCCTTTTGTCAATGGACCCAACGCCATCACTTAAAACCACACATTCATTTTCTACTATCGAACACGCAAGATCATGTGTCAAATCATGCATTTTGCACTTCTTGATGTCTCCCAATTTATTTTTTCTTATGTCTTGAAAGAATGACCTCCCCACTAACTCTTTAAAATAATCATCACCAACATCTTCCATTGCCTTCTTATTACGTGGTTGAATGAAACCTTGTGCCATCCATTGTTTTACCAATCCATCCTTTTGAAACTCATAATCTTTGGGAAACAAAGCACAATACGTAAAACATTGCTTCAAATGAGATGGAAGGTGGTTAAAACTAATCTTCAGTATTGGTTGAATCTGATTTTCTTGTTGCAAAATTGTGCAAAGCTCACTATCCTTGAATGACAACCAATCCATTTCTGTGTTTTTGAAGTATAACAGGCGCCCAACTACTCTTATTGCAAGAGGAGACCCTTTCAACTTTGCTACAATCTCTTTACCGATTCTAACCAAATTTGAATTCTCAAGCTCTTCTTCTTCGTTTAAGACTGCCATTTTTCGAAACAACACCCAAGAGTTGTCCTTGTCAAGTTCTTTTAAGTGATGGAACCAAACTGTGTCAGAAGCTTCCGCAACTTGAAAATTACGGGTCGTCACCAAAATCTTACTTCCCTTGGCACCACCCATTAAAAATCTTTTTAGATCAATCCATTTCTCATGGCTTTCGTTCCACACATCATCCATGACCAACAAGTACTTTTTTCCGTTAATTTTCTCCCGAACCGCACTTTGCATTTTATCCAATTGAAGGGGCTCATGCTTCTTTTCCTCGATAAACTCTATAATGTTCTCGAGAATCGTTTTGACATCAAATTCTTCAGAAATACACACCCATAATTTCAACTTAAAATGTTTGTTTATCTTCTCATCGTTATAGACAGATTGAGCAAGTGCGGTCTTTCCTAATCCTCCCATGCCAACTATGGAAACCACTTCAACATTATCCTTTTTGGTTTTGGTATCCAATAGAAAATCTATAATAGCTTTCTTGTCATCATCCCTACCAATCACTTCTCCCTCAGGTATGAAAGAGGAGGTCTCTCGTACCTTCCTTGATACATCACCCTCTCGTATCTCCCTCAAACGCACAGAAAGATGGAGTTGAGCTTTATCAGCAGCAATAGCATCTAGTTTCACCCTAACTTGTTTAATTTTTTTACCCATTTTGAAACCAAATGAAATCTGATTAGATTTGGAGAAAAAGGTACGTACTTGTTTGGTGATTCTTGTATCTTTGGTAAGAACTTGTCTTTTCAAGGTTTCATATGAGAACTCGTCAATCAAATCATCGATGTCGTAGAAAACATCTTTAAGCTTTGAAATCCAATCCCTGACTGTGTGGCTCTTGGACTGCTGCTCTTCCGTAAAGGTGGAGACTTTGCGAAGTTGATTTCAGTGCCATCGTCTTGATGTCCTGTTTGTTTTTTGTACAAGTTATAAACATCTTCTTCAACCTTGTGTACTTGTTTTGCTTCTCCCGACTCTTCTGCAATTTGGGGCATTCCGACACTGTCAATGATCCTTCTAAGGAGCGGCTTTGGCTAAGTCCTTCCGGCAACGAGCTTAAATTGGGACAATTTTTAATAGTCAGAGACAATCACACACATGAAACGTACTATATGTTAGCGACAATAAGCATAAGTTTGATAACAAGTACGGACCACTATGATCATGCATAGTGCCAAACGCAACAAATTTAATCGAACTGGCAATTAATTCAATGCAAACAAGCATGCTCGTGATTAACAAATTTAAACTTAAAAGATCAGCGCTATAAGAATACGACGGAAAAAGTTCCATACAATCTCACAAACATTGCATGTCTAAACCCAACAAACTTTTGAAACGATGATATAAACTTAGCCACTCATCGAGATATGACTCCCAACCGACTTGGACTCTTTAAAATTTAACATTGAAGATGAATAGAGGGTGAAAAAATGAAGAAAAAGAATAGCCATTTCCCCAAAATGGCCATCTACGTCAAAAGTTATGACCTAAAAACTGAAGGGATATATTTATAAAAATTATGATAGCATCGAGATGTTAAGGACAACGTATGAATGTTGCCCAATTTTTCAAAATTGATAAAATTGGCCGTACATACATATTTGGTTGAATAATGTAGAATCTTGACAATATATACAATGTCAAGATATAGTCACATCGTGTACTTAAATTTTTATGACTCAATTGCTCAAATTAGGTTTGACTAACTCTAATTTTCATCACTGTGTTTTTCAAGGTGGTAAAAAAAAAAAAAAAAAAGACTTAGAATCACTCAATCTCTTCAAAATAGATGACAGTAATAAATCTAACAAAAATAGAGTACATACATTAACACACAAGAAGCATTATCAACCATATCTAAACAAATTTTAAGAGGTATAAATTGAGACAAACTCATATTTTTATATAGTTCGTTTAAATTGATTATTAGAATTCACTTAAAAATTATGATTATTATGGTCAAAGAGTTTTAGTTGACTCAACTTAGAAGCTCAAAGACTCTAATCCATAAAATTAATACTTTGAAGTTTTTAACTAATTAAAATTTTAAGTGCGTAAATTATTTTCTTTTTCACTAATTCTAATTACACCCATCATCCATAAAATAATCTGGAAACTCATTAAAATATTATCCCAAAAAAAATAGGATTTGGAGAAACAAAAACTTAAAACGCGGCCATATATGTAACATTTCCCACCAAATCCAAAAAGTATTAGTAAAAAGAACTACACGTGGCGAAATACTATTAGCTGTTCAGCATTGCCACGGATCGGATCCTAAAACAGACCGATAAATCGAATCTGACCGTCCAAAATTTTCACAATCCAATGGTTAGCCTTCGCGCTCGCAAAGGCGAAAATTTCAAACTTTCCCGCTTTTCCTTTAACACAGCCCTTATATATTCGCCCCCAAGTCTGCAATCCTCACCACGAAAATTTCAGATAGTCGTACCAAATTCCTCAAGTTTTGTCAAACGAATTTCCCCGAATGGCTCGCACCAAGCAAACCGCCAGAAAATCCACCGGAGGTAAGGCCCCAAGGAAGCAACTAGCCACCAAAGCTGCCCGGAAGTCAGCTCCAGCTACCGGCGGAGTGAAGAAGCCCCACCGCTTCCGCCCTGGAACCGTCGCACTTCGTGAGATCCGTAAGTACCAAAAGAGCACTGAGCTTTTGATCCGCAAGCTTCCGTTTCAGCGGTTGGTTCGTGAGATCGCACAGGATTTCAAGACCGATCTGAGGTTCCAGAGTAGCGCCGTGGCGGCGCTACAAGAGGCGGCGGAAGCCTACTTGGTCGGTCTGTTCGAAGATACGAATCTGTGCGCGATTCATGCGAAGAGAGTCACCATTATGCCTAAGGATATTCAATTGGCCAGGAGGATTAGAGGGGAAAGGGCTTAAAGTTGTGGATTGATTTATTTTGGTGGTTCTTTACTGATCTTTGAGGTTGATTTTGTGTTTAGGGTTTTAGATCATTGCAGGTTGAATGTATATGGGGATCTTAAGTTTGATTATGGAATGAATCACTAATTTCGCTTCAATTCTGATTCTGTTCATGTTCAATGTGATTAATCTGTTTGTTGAATGTGTTATTTCCTTTGCTCTATAATGGCAGTATGACTGGAATAAATTATAAGGGCTTTAGTTGTTTGCTTTTGTTGCTTGATCCAATTTTATTGTTAGATAGAGGGATTATGTTTTTGGAAATTTGGTTTTTCTTCCCCAAATTCTGATAGTTCTCGATGTTCTAAGACGAACAGGTTAATAATTTTCATGAAAAGATTGAGACAATTAATCATAGGGTTATTTTATGAGGTTTCAAGAATTTAGTGACAAAATAACTTAGAATACTCATGTTCTATAGTCAAATGAAAATTTTATTTATAATTTAAAGTGGCTATTTTTAGCTTGCAATTTAAAAATAAAAAAATCAAGGAAATGACACAATTAGTTAATTAATACTAAAATACTAATCAACCTGAATAACACTTATATATATTAACTAAAATATATTAATTGTGATAAAAGGTTTTCTTAGTACAATAGGAGATTGGAAGATTTTGAATACAAATCTTTTGGTTGTTAATATTTATAGGTTAGTTGAGATATGCTCGATTTACTTCTTGTAATAAAAGATTGTATTATATAACTATATAAATTGAATATAACATTTGTTGATAGATTAATGATAGAATTATGATCTATGGACATGTTTGGCAAATAAAATGGTATAAGATGTGGTGTGTAGGACAATTAGAATGTGTCCCATGTGAGTGTTTGCCGTGGTCAAAGGCCTAAGTGATTGTAAAACCATTGCACAATTATCAACATTTGTAGCCAGACTGCATATACTTTTTATTGTATACCATTAAATTAATGTAAGTAGATTTAGTTGAATATATATATTTTTAAATATTTGAGAAATGTTTAGATAACTATGTTTGTCATTCAAGATTTATAGTTAGAAATATTCTTAAATTAACATCAATTTAGTATAGCTGGGGATTATATAGTGTGTATTTAATTTTGATTAATTTTAAAATTCAATAATTGTACACAATGAAAAACTCACTAAATATAAAAGTTCCACACAATTCTTGGATATGTATAATAAAATAAACGTTACACTATAAAATTCGATTGAAAATAAATCAATACATGTTCAAATTAATTAAATTATATTTTATATCAAAATATAGTATATAAATGAGTAATTATCTTAAATAGGAAAATTGTTGAAAATATTTTCAAATATAGCAAAATGTCATAATTTATTTGTAATAGACATTAATAAACAATAGTGGGTTGTTAGTGTGTTGTCTATCGCCAATAGACAATGATATTTTGCTATATTTATAAATAATTTGATTATTTTTACTATATTTGGTAATTGCCCCATATAAATATAATTAATTATATATATAGTCATTTATTAGTGCATAAATGCACAATTAATTATAATACAAATAAATACATTGTTTTATTATAAACTACAAACTACAAGATGTGAGAAACAAATTGACGTGAGTCAACAATATGAAAGGAAATGCTAGGATCAAAATTACATAAATGTCTTTCATATGTCTATGGAAATCTAGTAGAATGCCCGAAAATATCCTTTCATGAGAAACTTGAATTTCCTTTAAATAAATAATCATTTAGTAAATTATTATTATTTTTTGAAATTAAGGCAAATATTGAGTTTGATGCTAATTACAAATTTAGTCCGAAACAAATAATTTAGAATTTTATACTCTTACGCGGTTAAATAAATTGTTTCCCTCCAACAGTAGCAAGGAAAAGGCGGGGAAATTTCCACGTGGCAGAATGCTATTGTATAGTCAGTTTAGCCACGGATAGCAATCCTTGAAACAGAATAATAAGTTGAATCTGACCGCCCAAATACCGAGCATCTAACAGTCTCCATTCACACTGATTAAAAAGCGAACCCACCAAATTTCCCCCAAAATTTAAAATCTCCCGCTTTTCTTGTGGTAGCAAACCCTATATCTCCTTCTCCAAACCCTCGAAGGTTCTTCATCTCTCGATCGAACCTTCCCACTTCAGAACTCAAATCTCCCAACCTTTGTTTTACCAATTCGCCCGAATGGCTCGCACCAAGCAAACCGCCAGAAAGTCCACCGGAGGCAAGGCCCCCAGAAAGCAACTCGCCACCAAAGCCGCCCGGAAGTCAGCTCCGGCCACCGGTGGGGTGAAGAAACCCCACCGCTTCCGCCCTGGAACCGTCGCACTTCGTGAAATCAGGAAGTACCAAAAGAGTACTGAGCTATTGATCCGAAAGCTTCCCTTCCAGCGTTTGGTTCGTGAAATTGCTCAAGATTTCAAGACCGATCTGAGGTTCCAGAGCAGCGCTGTCGCGGCCCTTCAGGAAGCGGCGGAGGCGTACTTGGTTGGTCTGTTTGAGGATACGAATCTGTGTGCGATTCATGCTAAGAGGGTTACCATTATGCCTAAGGATATTCAATTGGCAAGGAGGATTAGAGGAGAAAGGGCTTAGAGGGTTGGCTCGATCATTTAGCCTCTTTCTGTTCTATTACTTTCAAAACGTTGTTTCTGGTTCTAGATTTAGTCTATGGTGTAAATCTGCTTTGTTTTGATATGCTATCCCATGAGTAAATTGTAGGTCACATGTATATGGGACTCAACAATCTATTTGCTAAATGAATTATCTCTTTCATTTTAAAATCTATAGTTCTTATTGTGTGTGTACTTCAAACATTAGAGCTCATGGTGGTCGATTGTCTCAATTTATTTCGATTGCATTAAAATGGTCTGAATGATGATTATTTGTTCTAGGGAACTCACAAGTTTGATTCGCTGCTACTTTTCCTTGGTTACTATCTTCGATATTTTACTAGATTGTCTGTTAGTGGATAAAGGTTAGGATTGATATTGATTGAAGTTGTGACAGTGAATTTACTCGCATTAGATTCAATGGTCTGGTAGTCTGTTATTTGAATTCTATGTCATAGTGAATCTCCTGTTTTGTTTAGGTCTTAGGCTGAACAGTCACAGGTTAGAAGCCTTCGTTGATATTTCAAATGAAAAGTTTGAGTTAAGAATGTAAAATTTGGGATGCATTATGGGTATTTCTACTGATTTTTTGATTTCCACAAAAATCTGAGGAAATGCATTGGCATTTTCACCAACCAGGTGCTTTCCATCTGTTTCACCTGCACATAAAAGCACAAATTTTGCCAGATACCCACAAAAAAATACAGATAAATATATAGATAGAAAGAGAAACAAAAAATTGCACATTGCATTGCAAGTGGGTATTGGGTTAGGAAGATAGTGTAAGAAAGCATGAGTTACTCTCAATATAAGCAACACTAGAGTATACGTTCTTCATCTCAACTTAACTTGAGAATTTATCTGTAGTCAGATGAAACAGGCAAAGTTTAAGACCCTGCAATTTCTAGTGTTCATGATGGCCATTGCATGCTTTCTGGGGCTAGGTAAAGCCAAGTTCTGTTCTAACAGTCTGATTTCCTCTCTTGTTCAGCTAATTCCTTGCAGGCCTGCACTGTCTCCGTTCCACCCTATCCCACCAAGTCTTCTCTGTTGCAATGCCATCAAAACTCTGGGCCAGTCCTGTCTTTGTGCATTGTTGGATGCCCCCCCTGTTTCTGGTGTTGATTACAACTTGGCCATGTCTCTGCCTCAGAAGTGCGCTACAAATTTCGACCCATGTAAATTTTTTTCTCGCATTCTGATCTCTCTACATCTTTCAAGTCGTTTTTGTGTTGAAGACGGTTGGAATGTCTTGAATTTGATATTGCTTTATGTTTCCTGTTCATCTTTGATTGGTTTTGTTTTTGGGTTTCTATTGCAGGTTTCTAGTAGTTGGAAGATGGTGGGGCTGTGCGAAAATGATGAATAAAAATGTTATAGCTGGATATATGTTTAAGTAAGAATAAATGTTTGCTTCAACTTTGGGATGAGAATAACTTTGGTTTTCTAACTGAGAAATTCTTAGAGGTGCTTCATTTGGACTCTTGGGTTGAAGGATGAGTTTGATGAGTCATGTGAAATATACAGATGTGGAGTTGAGCATTTCTATTCATAATTTGACATGGTATTAGATAATATATAATTTCTTATCTTTATTGCACCTTGCATTGTTCTTAAATGTTATGACGAGCAATGAAGGCACGCCAGTACTAGAAGTTTTTTCCTCATTAACGTGATTGAATTGTGATTAGATGAATTATGTATCATGTCATTTGAAATTGATTTATACAATCTTGATATGTGGAGGTGAGGATGATTGCCAAATACTATGTATTGATACTCTTAAAACAGTATCTTGATGATAAGATTATAAGGTGAGAACATCAATTTTAAATTGGGGTTATAAATGGGGGAGACTTTTTCAAAATATGGAAGTAAAGATGACTAGCACTTTGTTAGTTGATTCTTTGCACTTGTGTTTCTAATTGAGTAGACCTCAAAATAATAATTGTCCTACTCTTCTTCAATATCTTTTGTTTCATTTCTTTGGAACAATCAATCAAACAACTTAAGAAACTAAAACAGAATCCGCTCAGAGAGATTCTTTGCATTTATTTATTATTTTATCAATACCTTATTTTTCTTATGGTTTCATTATTCAAGTTTGTTTGTTTGTTTGTTTTTTTTTTTTTTTTTGTTCTTTTTTGTTTTTTTAATGTAATAAAAAAGTTCCATTTTATGACAAATGACTCAATTTCGTGCGAGTGTGTCATGCTAAATTATGGATTATACAGATATAAAGTAATGCAAGAAATCAGGTCCAGTTGTGATTTGTGAATGCTTTAAGTAATGATCAATTAATTAATTTCTGTAATAATTAAATAATGCACGAGGATCTGTCCGTTAAAAATAATTCCTTTCACTTAATACACAGGTTATTGTGTGACTCACGAATATGGTCTTTTATATATATATATAAATTTAATATTCAATACTTTTTGAAAGTATGTTTCATTTCCAAGTTAATGTGCAATTTAAACACGGTTTGACTTACTTTCTTCAAGATCTGATGTATTATTATTTCTGCTTAAAATCTATCTTTATAATTTTTATATACAATTTTAAAGAAATAATGCAATGGAAAAAAAAAATGTTTTTTAGTTCCACAAATACAAAAAGAAGGATTAAAGCTTAGATTCAAAGGCAATAAATTTTTGAAAACGAAGCTAGGTTCGAATTGGCAGAAAAAAAATCAAGCAATATGAATGATTAATAAAATATCGAAAATGTTATCATAGTGGTGCTGAAACATGTAGGGCTGGGGCTTAGGTGAGTATAGCGAGTTTTTTTCTCCTTTAAAATTAAAAATTAAAAATATAATTTGGTCACAAATTTTAAGAACAAAACTTTATGTATAATCTTCATAATTTACTATGAGAGTTTATTTTATAATAAAAATGTATCATCAGGACTTTGAAAATCATTTCACAGTCTTTTATTGCTAATTTATAAGTTAGAACATTGTAAATTTCTTCTTCTATTTCTGAGTTGTAACGCTAATTTCTGATTCTTTTTTAGGGAAAATTTCAAAAAATTAATTTACATTCGAACATTTGTATCATGGTAGACATGAGTCCACATTTTCAAAACTTGAATAGTGATGACTACAATCACTAAGTAGAATTGGAGGAATTATATGGAAAACAAATTAGGGAAGAATAAAAAGGAGCAATAATCATGGAAAAAGAGAAAATAAAAATAAAAATAAAAAGAGGAGAAAACAAAGAAAAGTGAGAGAGATAGGAATATAAATAGTTGTTTTGGTATTTTCCATTTGGATATCACATTAGTTTATGATGTAATATTATTGTTTGATCTATTTTCAATATTATAATTATGATATCTAAAGAATATCCCATTCTAGTTGTGGGAGAAAGGTAAAAGTTGCTCTTTATAGCTCCTTGGTATGTATATATATATATATTTTTTTTTTTTCTCAATTTTCTTTACTATATGCTTCAGAGAAAAACGAGAAAAAAAAATAGGAACTATTTAATGTAAAAAAATGAATTTATAACACATTTGTGAGTTTGTGACAATAATTTTGAACTATCTTATAATACACATACATCTAAATTAGACTAAGCTTTAGTTAACAAAGTCAAAGAGAGAAAAGAATAATAACATTTGAACTGTAAATCTAACTAAAGAACATTAACATTCATTTTATAGTTTCACGCCAACCATGGCATGGATTCATGTCAAATTTTTCTTTTTTTTCTTTCTTTTTTTTTTTTTCTTTTTATTGATGTTACGTTTGAAACTAAAGGCTTTCTACATTGATATATGATTAATATATGTTTTCAATTGACCAAATACATTTAAAACAAAGAGAGAGATACGTATTCTAAAATTACATAAATGAATTAATATAGTCATTGGTTGCCGGGTCAAATCGTTGTTTTTTTGTTTATTGGAAAATCGTATATATTATATTATTTATGTATTATTATTTTATATTCTTAAATAGGGAATTTTTTTTTAGTTTTTTTCTTGCAAAGTCCCTTGCCTAACGCTGTGTATGCTAAGCCACACACGTTATGGAAAATTTTATATGTATCAATTTGATATTATGTGTTTGTATGCGTTTTTAAAATTTTAAAATATAACTTAATAATTTATGTTTTTTGAAAAACACAAGTTCAATTTTATATGAAGGATATATAATATTTTATTTTATTTTTTGAATAAGTCATGAAAAAATTGTAAAGGGTTTTAAAATTTGAGTTGAGAGATAAATATTTAAAATAATTTCTAAGAAGGGTAATGCATATTCTTGGCAGAAATGTGAATTTTCTTTTTCAATAAAATTTCGGATTGTAATTTGTACTTTTGTAACTAAAGGTATAGTTCCTCGTTAATAATTAAAATTGATTAAAAATCATTTTTATTATACAAATTGTATAATTATTTTAGAGAAATTATTATCAATAGAAAAAATATCAAATTACTTACAAATATAGAAAGATTTTACTTTCTGTCGTAGTCTATCGCTAATAAATAGTGAATTTTTTTTATATTTATAAATAGTTTAATTTATTTTGTTGCGTTTGAAAACAACCCTTATTTTATTTTTCAAATTATTTTGGTACCACTATTCTATATTAGTAAGAATTATACAATTAAGTTTTATACAAATAATGAAAGAAAAGTTAAGTACAAAACTAAACAAAATATTGAGTTAATTTATAGGGTAAGACACACTCTATTAGTATTAATGAAATAAAATAATATTTATGTGCACAATTAAAATAGGGAGAATAATTAAGTTGGTAGTGTGAATGAAGGAATTAAAACACTTTTTAAAATATAGTGGGATCTACTGACCTTAATATGAGGTCTACAAATATATATAAAGGCAAATTTATAATGAGAATAAATAAAGTATGATACTACGGGAGTATTAGAAATTTTCTATGTGAACGGATGGGTTGTCTCTCCTAAATGCATTGCGTGCTAGGAAGCCAACTCCTCCTTCCAATAAATTAAAAACCCTTGCAAGAGGAAAAGAATAACAAAGAAAGTGGAGGAACAAAAAAGAAGTTTTAAAAATGGTATTCTAATTTAATCAATTATTCAAAATGTGTTTGATAGTATATTTATAAACTATAAAACTAATTTCTTTTACCTACTAAATATTAGGTTGATTATAAATGTTATTAATTAATTTATAAAAGATGTATAATAAACCTTATATAATAAATATTTTAATTTGACAACCAAATTGCATTTATAACAAGAAATGCTATGTTTATTAATTTTTTAAAAATCTTTTAAATATAACTTTATATTTTAAAATTTGCACTATTTCAACCACAAAATCTAAAAAAAAAAAAAAGTCTTTAGAAAACAAAATTTAAACTACTTACTAAATACAAAACACAATTTAGATTACTTACTAGACAAACCAGTGGCAACAATTTGCAAATTAAATGAATTGCTAGAGAATGATTAATGGCATTTCATTCATTATTTAAATAATCAATGGAAAAGAAAGTAATTGTAAATGAATTAAAAAAAGAAACGGAATAAAGTGAGAAAGTTTCTTTTATATTATCTCTATTATTCTTATAATATAGAGTTTAGAGTCATAATTTTATATATACTTTCAAGGATAATTATTTAAATGATGTACCTATTGAAAATATTTTTAAATATAACAAAATATTATTGTTTATTGCCACAAACATCGATAAATTGTTATCATCGACACTAATAGACATTTTGCTATATTTGAGAAAAACTTTATTTTCAACCCTTTGCACACAATTTTAAGATATTTATTGTTTTTTTTTTTTGTTTTTATTTTCAATGAAATACGTCTAAAATATCATCGTTGAGTACATTTATAGAATAAAATATTACAAATTGACCCTCCTTTAGTCTAAGATAATGTTCTAACCAAAGTTTAAGGTACCTTAGTTTAATATTTTTAGATAAAGAGTGTTTTGGTAACTTAATTTTTTTTTTTTAGTCTCTAATTAATATGAATAATCTTTGAGATTTTTTTAAAAAAATTTTTTAAATTTGTTTAAAAATTATAATTCCAAGAAGTGAAGAATATTTTGACTAATTAAATTACCCATAGATTAATATTCTAAATACTCAATTAAACTAAGAACATCACTTGGTGCGTCAAGTCAGGTTTGGAATTGAAAGAATTGTAATATATCTTTGAGATCAACTTTGACTTTATGCTAAAATTTATTGAAAATTACCAAACTGATCATTTACTTCGTTTTCAAAATCACACCACGAAAACTTAAACGTTCGAAATATTTTTTTAATGGAAATGTTGAGATTTAAAATTTATGAACATGTTATAAATAAAAATAAAAAAATACAAGAATTATTTAATTTTTTGTAAATAATAAAAAGCAATTGATACTTTATTTAATTTAATTTATTTTTTTTTTACAAGAGAATAAACAAACAAGCAAACTAAGTAGAAGTATTATCAAGACCTATTTCCTTATTTTTGAAGAGGTAGGCCTTGGGGCCATCGTTCGTAATTCTAATGGTGATCTATGATTTTGACGCAAAAAATTCTAAAGTTCGTCAGTATTAAAGATTTAGCTTTCGTAGGTTGAAACAAATTCGACGACTTTTTGGAACTTACTTGAAGGACGACATTGTTTCAACTACGAAGTCCAAGTATTTGTTGATGTCATTTGAACTTTTCATTGACAAGACATTGTTTCAAGCTTCTGTTTGTCTACGAATATGTAATACCGCTACTCACATTCTGGCATATAATGCACGACAAACTAAAATCTTTAATGTCTGGCTTGAAGCTCATCTCCATGGATCAATTATGTTGTCTAGTAATATCTCTTTAGCTCTGTTCTTCTTTGTATTACTCAAAAAAAAAAAA
>QLSR01000005.1:197844-210895 GCA_031780015.1 Citrullus colocynthis | reverse complement strand
AAAAAAAGAAAAAAGAAAAACAAGGAGGTCTTCTAGCTAAATTCTATTCTGAGCATTATGCTTTTTGAACTTGCTTGAAAAAGGAAGAAATAAAAAAAATAAAAAAGGTAATTGTTTTAAATGGTAAAATTGCTGGAAATAGTTTCAAATATAACAAAATGTCGCTATATATCAATGTGAGTGTCTACAATTGTCTATCACTGGTAGACACATACAATGATATTTTGCTATTCTACATATAAATAAATTGACTGATTTTGGTATATTTAAAAATAATTTATACCTTTTGAAAATTATAAAGGAGAAAATATACATGCTCATAGGGTAACATTTTTTTGAACATTACAAAAGGGAAAATACATGCCCATAGTGTAAGGTAATGGCGATTGTCAGTTGTCACATAATAAAAGAAATAATTATTTTACCTTCTAAAAACTCTTAGACAACTGGATGACAATGGTCCATTTAGTAATATTGTCATTTCCCCCCATTTTTTGTTTCCAATTAAAAAGAAAAAATAAGGGTTTGCTTATGTCAAACATAATATATATATATATATATTCACTAAAATTTGAAGTAAAACTTGAGAAAAGAAAAAAAAAAAAAACCCTCAATGTTAACTCTATAAACAAAGCAAACTTAAGGTAACTTAGATATTTTATTTAGATATTTGCATTTCTTTTGACTATGAGTTGTAGACTTGAATTTTCACAAACATATTTCATTTAGTTATGCAATATACTTTTTTGATTCATCAATTTTTTTTATTTTTATCTTTTATAATCAAATTCATCTCTTAAAATTCTTTTAGTTTTAACTATTAAAAAACCTTAACCAAAACATTACATTATCATATTCAATATGATGCTCCTCTCGAATAATCATAGGATGTGAGTTCAAAAGCTATACAGTGTTGATAACTATATATAAATATATTTTGTATGGATCTAAAAACATAATTATACAAGGGTTTAAATATTTATCAACATGTTGATATTTCTAACAATAGTTTTGTATGCTTATAGATTTGATATTGATACAAGGGTCAATCAACATTTTTCATTATGTTATATTATGGAGAAATGGATGAAATACAAACAAGGATATATATAAAAAAAAAAAACACGAAGAAGAACCTAAAATTAATGATAACCGTTAAACAAGTTAAGTTGAGCATAAGTTGAAGTAGGGGTTTGAAAATTGGGCATATGGAGAGAGAGAGAGATTCAAAGTGTGGCAATTCTATAAATAAAAGAGAAGAAAGGAAGGGTCTGAAACAAAATGACACAGCAAAATTGATTGATTCATTCATCATTCATTTCATTTCATTTCATTTCATTCTATCTCTCTCACTTCTCAACTCAAAACAACAACAACAACAACAACCAAAGAGAGAAATGACAGAAACCAACACCTACATCCTTTACATCATCCTCTGTTTCTTATCAACTCTCCTCCTCCAATACTTATTCCATATATCAAAAACCACCAAATCCTCCTTCTCCTCCTCCTCCCATCTCCTCCGCCTCCCCCCCAGCCCCCCCTCGCTTCCTCTCCTCGGCCACCTCCACCTCCTCTCCCCTTCTCTCCACAAGTCCTTCACTGCCCTCTCCTCCAAATTTGGGCCCCTCCTCTGCCTCCGCCTCGGCGCTGTCCGTTGCATTGTCGTCTCCTCCGCCTCGCTTGCCACCGAGGTTTTTAAGACTCAAGATCTCGCCTTTTCTTCTCGCCCCAAATTTGCTTTCAGCGACGAAACCCCCTATGGCAGCTCCGGATTCTTCGCTGCCCCTTATGGCGACTACTGGCGCTTCATGAAGAAGCTCACCATGACTGAGCTTCTTGCTCCCAAACAAGTGGAACGATCGCGCGCGGTTCGATACGAAGAGATTCTGAGATTCTTACGCAAAATGGTGACTGCTGCCAACAACCACCACCTCGTTGATGTTGGTGCAGAGCTCATGAAACTCACTAACAATAGCATTTGCAGGTTTTTATAACTATATATTTTTTTCTTCTTCCAAATTTATTCAGATTCTTAACCACCACAAATTAGAATAAAAATGAACCAAACACTATTGAGAATAGTACTATAACTTTCGCAATCAAAACAAACGTCTCTTCGAATTAATAAAAATTAAGTTGATATGGGTTACATTAAATTTAAACTTTTTGTTTGATTAGGATGATGATGAGCATAAGATGCGCGGACGATAGTGACGAATCCGAAAAAATTCGACAACTAGTAAAAGATACAATGGAAGTTGGAGCAAAAGTAGCATTCGGCGACGTGGTCGGATGGCCGCTAAAAAGGGTGGCATTTTGGATATATGGAAAACAAGCCATCGATGTGACGATGAGGTACAAAAGGGCACAACTTAATGATTTTGATATAATTACGTACGTACTCGGGTAATCTCAATCTCAGGAAACAACTTAACTTTTATAGGTATGATGCGATATTAGAGAAAGCATTAAAGCAACATGAAGAGAGAGGAAGAGTAGAAGGGTTTGACAGAGAAGACAGAGACTTAATGGATATAATCTTGAAGGTTCATCAAGATAGTCAAGCTGAGTTTAAGATTACTAGAACAAATGTGAAGGCTTTCTTGTTGGTAAGTTGGTTCTTTCATTATTAACTTGTTTGCATCATCTGTTTTCTGTTTTTATTGACATATGAACTGCTCCCCTTTTATTCAATTTTCCTTAATTTTTCTTGTCATTTTGTAAATCAAAAGAGAGGAGAGAGAGAAGGGTTTGGAATATCAAACTTTGTAAAAAGAGAAAAATCTGGATCTGGTTTAGTTTTCTTTAAAGTTTGAACTTTGACAAAATTAAAGTATGCTTACTTCAGTTTGAAGCATTAATGGTTGTTTAGATTCAAGGAGGAAACCAAATTAATAATTTTAACATCATATTCAGGTAGGTTACAGTAAGTTTAATTTTATCAACACTTAACACTAAATTAAATAAAGAACCAATTATTATTTCAAAAGCGGGTAGTTTGATCTCCAAACTTAAAAAAAATAAAAAAAAAATTGACAAACCTATTTTAATCAACAAACTTTGACTTTTATTTTAATTTAATAAAGAAATGATTGTCTTCAAATGCTATTCGGAAACATTAGAAAGATAGTAGTTAATTTTAAAAAGAAAACTTGCAATTTATCTGCCGGCTGGCAAATTAAATTAAAAAAAAAAAAGCGTTTAATTAAAACACAAGTGGCGTTTCGTGTCTGTCATCATATTAGTTAGTTAAATTGGCAGGATCTTTTCGTCGGTGGCACCGGAACGTCGACGGAGGTGATGCAATGGATAATAGCAGAGCTAATCAACCACCCAAAGGAGCTGAAAAAGCTAAGAGAAGAGATACTCTCAGTGGTGGGAGACTCGAGACTGGTCCAAGAAACCGACGTTGCCAATATGCCCTACTTGCAGGTCAGATTTTAAATATCAACATCGAGAAATAGATATCTAAATTTTTAATCATAGACTGTCACGCCTCACATTCTTTTTATTTTTATTTTTTTTTTAATATATATATCTTTTTGTGTCTAATTAGAGTGAGATACAAAAATATGAGTGCGTCTAAGAAAATATCCAACAATAAAAATTTGTTTTGCTTTATGATAGTTTGATCTTAATGCTATCCTGACAAACAATAAAATTGAAAATTTATCATATTACACCTTCTAACTTAGTTCCCTTAGTTTAAATCTCATAAATCATCACCAGAGAAACTATATATTTTCTTTTGTCCATATTAGACATTTTAAATATTGATTATTAAAAATTAGTTTGATAATTCTAATTTTATTAATTGGAATGAAAATGTGGTGTGAACTGAAAAATTTGCAGGCCGTGGTGAAGGAAGGGCTAAGAATGTACCCGGCGGTGCCGGTGGCGATGAGAAGTTGTCCACAGAACTGCAAAATCAACGGCTTCGACATACCGGAAAACACCATGATCGGCGTCAATCTCTTCGCCATCATGAGAGATCCAAATTCCTGGGAAGATCCGAACGAGTTCCGGCCGGAGAGATTTTTATCTCCGGCAAAGGAAAGCGACGGCATGAAGCAGATTCAGTACGAAATTAAGGGCCAGAATTTCAACTTCGTTCCGTTCGGTGGCGGCCGGCGCGGTTGTCCTGGATCCACATTGGCTTTCACCACCAGCACCGTCGTCATCGCCGCCATGGTCCAATGCTTTGACTGGAAAGTGGACGGCAAAGAGGAGAAGAAGGCGAATATGGAGATTGGGTCGGGTCTCGGGTTACCCATGGCCCACCCACTCAATTGCATTCCTGTTGTCAAATTCAACCCTTTTGCTTCTAATTAAAAATAAAGTGCAAATATTTTAATAGAGAAAAAAAATACTAAAAATATCATTTTGATTCCTATACGTTTGTTCAATTTTAATCTATGTATCCTCAATTGTCTAATTTTAGTTTTGTATTTTCAATAAATGTTAAAAGATGGTTAAAGAAACATTTTGTTATCTGTTAGCATGTTTACTAAATTTTGAAAAACATATTTGTATATTATATTTTCTTGCATAGAAATTATTATTGTTAGTTAACCAATCTTAATAGAAATTAATTTCGAAAGTCTAAATTTTAAGATTTATCCAGTGGTATATGAACTAAAATTGGACAATTGAAAGTATAAGAACTAAAAACCACATACCAAATTTAACTAAAATTGGAAAATTATTATTATTATTATTATTTAACTAATTTCATAAAAATTAACTTTGAAGGACTAAGTTTAATATTTATTGAAAGTACATAGATTAAAATAGGACAATTAAAAATATAGGGATTAAAATTAAACAAACTTTAAAGTATGAGGACCTTGTTTACTTCTCTACTCTAATTATCACCCTTTTTCCCTCTCCCGAGGTCGAAAAAATAGTTTCTTTTTTGGGCTCTTTTCAATTACAACATAATAATGATAATAATAATAATAATAATAATATATTTACAAATATAGCAAAATTTCACTATCTATCTCCGATAGATCGCGATTGACACAGATAATTTTACTATTTTTTTTCAAATAAAAATGATTAGAAAAACTATGTCAAGATGATCATTTATTATTTTCCTAATTTATTCATCCTTACAAATTTAATAGATAAAAGGACAATTTTCATTTAGAGGAAGCTTTGAATTTTTGGCTTTCCAAGGAAATATTTGTCAACTACTTTGTTGATAGTGAACATGGTGTTTGAGGAGGAGGTGTTTGGGATAAAGAATGAGTTGCGAACCCCTAGAAATCATAAAACTGATGTCTTTTAGTCGTGGGATCCACGAACTTGTTATGTTAAATAAGGAATGGAGTCCACAACTCCATCCATCCCAACTTCTACGGTCCAACTCCTTGGTCCAGACGCTCATTAATGAAGTTTTATTTATTTTATTTGTAATGATTTAGTTATTATATTTTTAGTAAAAATTAGCATTGAATTGTTTGAATGATGTTATGTGTAACGATGCACACAAGTCAGGATGATGTTGAGAGCATGACGAACACAACCAAGTCACATATACATATGAATACCCATGAATGCATCTACTATGGTAAATGTAGAGGCTATATGACATTATGTTTATGAGCAAATTTTAGACAGACATTATATATCGTGTGTTTAGTGAATACAAGTTGCATACTTAAAAATAAATGAAACAGTAACCTTCTAAAATCTAAAACCAAAAGTCATTTGAACAAATCTAATGTCTTACATAAATATTAAAATTTTGAACCATACAAATTTTTCATTATTATTATCTAAAAATGAGTTATATTTATAACTAAAAGGGAAAAAACAAAACTTAGTTTTTTAATTTTGAAATTAGTGCAGATTTCGTCAGATTTTATTCCAAAACGTTTATTCCAAATCACAACATATGAGCCGTTTATATCAAAACTATTCCAAAAGTATTAACTAACAACATGTAATAATACAAATTGATCTCTTTTTTTGGTTTTCTTATACATTTTCCTTGTATTGTAAAATTGAACTTGATCAGCATAGCATATAACCACTAAAATTATGACACAAATTGCTGCATAAAATTATAAGTCAAAGTTTAATTTTTTATTCTTTCTAATCATTCATAGCGTAAGTTAGAAAAGAATATATATATAAAAAAAAGAATCATACATCACACATAATTATTATTAATGACAAGAAGTTAAATCACTCACGCATGTTGGGAAGTTTGACCTTGACTTTACCAACTTTTCATAAATAATATCATAGGGTAGCAATAAATTAATCATCGTATAGTATTGTATTGTAATAGTTAATAAAATGATCCAAAAACGTGGTGTTGTGGGCATTGACCAAATATTATTTAGGTTATATATATATAAAACAAAATTATTTAGGTTGCTTCTTTGCTGTAATCGCTCATACCCATCTATGGAGGACATCATTGAATGATTCCAAATATTTTTTATTACAACAAACAAATCACATAAATCTTCATAAACCATACAATAATTATGCATTTAAGTTATATTGTACTTTAGTATTACTTTAGTTTTGATTTGGATTCATTTTCGTCTTTTACTTTTAACTTAAGTTAGCATTTGTCTCGTATTTATAAAATGTTGATTTTGATCTTGTACTTTTAAAAGGTAACTATTTAAGTTCTTTTGAGAGTGAAAATAAATATGCCAATATTGTTAGTTTTCAAAAGTACAAGATTGAAATCGACATTATGAAAATACATGAACAAAAGATGAAATAAAATTGAGAGTATAGAAACTAAAATAAATATACTAAAAATGCAGACATGAACCAAAAGGTGAGAGAACATAATAGTATCTAAACCTATATTTTCTCAAATAGTTTTTATTAACCTTGTTTAATAGTCTATTTGGTAGTCAAGATTATGTTTTATTTTTATTTTTTTTGATTTATGAGTTCAGCAAATTGTGTTTGACATAACTCATGGTTTTCAAATTTATTTTTGTATTCTATTATCAAAATAATGCAAATTTTGAAAAACGATAATTTTATATTTTGAGTATATCTAAATTTTGAATTTGACATTTTAAAATCAATAATTATATTAGGAAAAGATAAAATGTTAATAAATATAGTATTTCATGTTATAAACTCAACTCATGGTTGTTGACTTAAAATATGTATTATATAATATATTATAAATTATATAATATATCTAAAATAATAGTTATGCAAATTTTCTATAGTAGGATATGTTCATAAATTAATTATTAATAAAATTTTATATTCACCCTAATATTTAGTTAATAACTTTAACTAGTTTTATAATTAATAAATATATTGTCAAATACATTTCTAATAAATTTAAGATTGTAATCCAATTTTTAAAGTTTGCTATGAAAATATGAAATATAAATAAATAATTGCCTATATTATTGTATAATTATCATTTTTACTTTTTAATTAAGATGAAAATTAAAACTTGAGTAATTACTTGGACAATAAAATATTAAAATTTTTTTATATAGTCGTATTAAGACTAATTTTAAATATAACAAAATTAGTCAAACTACTAATGGATATAGAAAAATTCTATTGCCTATCAGCAATAAATCTCGATAATCTTCTATCTATTGCAACCTGTCATTGATAGGCAATAAAATTTTTTATATTTAAAAATATTTTAATATTTTTTCTATTTATAATAATTTTTATTAGTATTAAAATTAGTTTGAACTTTCTTGGACTTTCTGTATCATTTAGTTTCCAATATTAAAAGTATTAAAATTACTTCGACAAGAAAATATTTGAATTCTTGAAATTATTATTGGTACCAAACTTCAACAAAAAAAAAAAAAATAAAAAAATACCTAACTTCACGGGTCATAAATCAATTACAGACCTTCAACTCGAACATATTTATTTTAGAAGATCTCTAAGTTTTATTTGGTCAATACCACAAGTTTTATTCTATGAACAGCTATAGGTTATATATTACTTTGGAAAAAAAAAAAAATAGTTTATCCTAAATATTGAGATTTGTATCATTTGATCCTTAAAGTTTCAAAATATTAAATATTAAACTTCTAGTTTTTGAATTTTGAATTTGATTTCAATTTAGTTATTAAGATTCAAAATGTTACATTTTCACATTTGAGTTTTGTTTTAATTTGATTGTCAAGTTTCAAGATTTACATTTTCGCTCCTTCAATATTTGACCCTGTTTCTTATTAATTAAGTTAAAATAATTAAAAAGTCAATTTTTAAATTTAATTTTAGTAGTTATGAAAAAACAATGTAACTAGATTAATTTTAACTCTTTTAATTTTTTAAAATTAATTAACAAATATCAACACCTCAAAATGAATATTTAGTGAATTTTTAGGTTAAAAGTATAAATCTTAATATCGAGGGACTAAATTGAAACAAAACTCAAATCTCAAAATTCAATATAGCATTTTAAAACTTAGGAATCGACTAAATTTGAAATCAAACACAAAATTTAAAGATCACATCTAAAATTTAGGAATGAAATAGAAACTAGACCTAAAATCCAGACTAAATTTGAAATCAAACACAAAATTTAAAGATCACATCTAAAATTTAGGAATGAAATAGAAACTAAACCTAAAATTCAGAGAGAAAAAAAAAAAGTATGAATTAGTTTATTATTCTTAATTAAGGTCGAAAAACTAATGCCAATAAAATATATAATAAATTCATTATCAATATGATTATTTTCAACGAGTTTAAGTGGGCTTCCAATCAATTGTTTATATTAGTTTTTTGTTTCCAATTTGATTTGTTTAATCCTTTCTTTTAATTTAGTTTATTTAGTTTGTTTTTAACGAAACAGATTGTTGAGACCAACTCAACGAAGCTTCACATGTTTCAACCATTTATAATTCTTAATTTGTCGTCTACAATCTATATTTAATCAATTTGAGTAATGAATTTTGATATAAAATAAGTTTCAAGAGTCAAAAGTAATTTATCAAAGTTGTTTAACTTTAACAACATTTGATGAGTTCTTTAGGATGTTCTTGGCTTTAACTATCTAATTAAGATGATTCAAAAGAAAAGGGAATTGTTAATTATTATGATAATGGTTTTTTCTCTAAAATAAAAAATTATGATAATGTTGTTGGGGAAAATGATGTATAATAACAACTATATATATAGTTTGTATAGAATAATAATGTTCAAATTAAAAAATAAGTCAAATAGTATAACAAGTCTTATGAAATTGAAATAACTAAAAACCCTCAAGATATGTTGGAGACATCGATATGTAGTCGAGACATGCTTTTAATATAAGAGCTTCTACACTGGATCAATGCAAGTAAACTACATCGATTGTCTCAGTAGGATACAACGATTAACTCTAATTGAACTACGACCTCAAACTACTTTGATCTAGCAAAACTATTGGATACTTGCTCTCAACTCAATGCAAGATCAAAAAAAGAAAGAAAGAAGAGAACTTTTCAATTTGGAATGAGATAACAAGTTTGTTTTTAGTTTTTTTCTATTAAAATTTGTCCTTGTTTTACTCAATTTCTCTATTATGGTTTTCATCTATCTTAAAGAAATACTTGAATCTTTATTCAAATTCTAAATGAAAATAATAATAAAAAAAGCTTGATTTTTAAAAACATAAATAGAAAGTAGATAACAAAACATACAAACTTATGCATAGAAATACTTATAATCTTAATTTTCAAAAACCAAATGGTTATTAATTTTCAAAAGCTCATTTAGATTTCGAAAACTACCCTAAAAAGTTGATAACAAAATATAGAAATCTATAAGATAAAAGTGGTGTATATAACCTTGATTTTCAAATAGAAGATAGAGAGAAGTTTATTATATTTAGTTTTTGAAAATTAAGCTTATCTTTCACACAAATTTTCAAAATCTAGACTAAAATTTAAAACTAAAAAAAAAAGAGAAAGAAAAGTAGTTATTAAAAACATGATTTTGTTTTTGAAATTTCACATTATTTAAATGTCTCTACCAACCATGATGAGAAAACAAGAAAATTTTCCATTTTTATCCAACAACACTTTATTAATTTTTTTAAAAAAGAATATAATGACTAAAATTTAATTCCTATTGGGACTATTTTAAAGGTGGCCCAACATTAATACCTAAAAGTAGGGCCATGGCCCAAGGCCTTCTGTTCTACTTTGATGACATGTCCAATTGGGTCAACCATGACATTGCACATTTAAAGGGCTAAACCCAATGTTACTAGACTTTTTTTTTTTTTTTTTTTTTTTTTTTTTTCTTTCTATTATTTATTTAATTATTTATTTTTTTTTCAAAGGAACCTTTTAACATCTTTGTTGGAAGAAGAGGGCTAGAACTTTTTAGTATATAAAACTAATTATTGAGAATATGGAAGTATTTAGTAACAGATGAATTTTGCCTAAGTATGACTTAATTAATTGATTAGACTAATGTTAATTCTCCTTAAACATTAAAAGTTCAAATTCCTTGCTCTTATTAAACTCATTAAAAAAGGGACAAAAATCTCCTATCTTCTTTTATAAAGGATGCTTCTCCATGAACTTTTCTATTTGAATGATTCCAAGGATGCTTCTCCATGAACTTTTCTATTTGAATGATTTTGGAATGCTTAGCCTTAACCACTATTACTGCTGAACATTACTATAGTTTTCATTTCTTTCTTCGAAGTTTAACAATTATGAGTGGGTGATCGAACTCTCGACTTTTTAGATGATATGTAAACTATTCCATGGTAATTAAAACACTCAAATTTGAATAACCAATTTCATTTTTAATTTTATCATTTCTTTATAGAAACATTTAAATAATCTAATGTAAATGTATGTATAATGAAGAGAGTATATAATTATCATCTAATTAAAGAAAATCTTAAAAAACGAAATTCACTAGATAAAACAAAAGCGAAGAAAAAAAATGGAAAAAAGAAAATCTTAGGTTCTCATATATTCATTTGTTACACTAATAATAATAATAAAGTATAAAGATTTTCAGATGGATCGGAAGATTATTTAAAATTAACGGTTCTTATTTGTCTTGAAAATTTATTTTTGTGGTCGAAAACCAATTAGTTATGCATTAAAATTTCATTTATTATAATGACTAGAATTAGCCATGAATATATAGCTCACCTTATTGTCAGTTCTTCGGATTTTGGGAGCTTGATTTATTTCTAGGATTCTATTCATTGGTGGGAACTTCTAATCAAAGTTAATATATATAAAGAAATATATTGAATCTTAAATACACAAATAGATAAAAATAATAATAATAAATAAAAACAATTCATGTTTTATTGGTACAATACATTGAGGCAAAATTTATATAACTTCACTATTATGATAATTTCTGCCAAATCTTTAATCCTCACCCTTGCAATGCTATATTCTTGAAAAAACGAACTAATTGATATTAACTTTAATAATAGGATAAAACTCGAATATATTGACAAATAGATGATAATAGAGTTACAAGATAAACCAAGTATTTGAGGTACTTAGAATTTCTCGATTTTGAGATACTCTTAAGTCTAATTTATTTTTTAAAATATTGATTTATCTTTCCTTGTTTCCCACTCATTATATTTATATAAGCAAACTTCTGTAAGAAACTCTTAACTAATTGCTGTATACCCTTGATACTCTAATTATTTACTAATAGCATTCCTCCTATCACACTAATCAAAAATTAAAGTTGGCCACCCAACCAAGTAAAAAGATGGAAATTTTCCCACATTATCACATGATTCTTATTGAAGTAAGTAATAAGCTTTACACCATTGAAATATTTCTCTTTTGCTGATTTTCAAAAGCTCAACCATACCCATAAATGCTGAAATTACCATATGCTGTCTGGTTTCATAGTAAAAAACAATTGAGATTAAGACCAGTTGTTTCTTTCCAGTTTTAATCGAACATATATTTTTGCCACCCAATTTTGGTAACTTTTCAAGGCCCAAGAAAATCATCCTCATGTGACAAGTTGTTGAATCTTGTTGCCTCATTCTCTTCTTTAAAACCCAAAATTCATAATCTTTTGCTGCTTTCATGGAGTTCTCCCTGTTTTTCCTTCTGTCTTTGTGCTTTTTCTTGGGTACCAAACACAAATCTCTCACTCGGTTCCTTTCTTTCTCTTTCTCTTTCTCTTTTGATTGATGGTTTCTTTTACAGGCACTGATGCTGCAGTTTTCACTTTGGAGAACAAATGTAGTGACATAATATGGCCAGGAATCCAACCAGGAGCTGGAAGGCCTCAGCTGATGAACGGTGGACTTCAGCTTAAGCCTGGCGAGACTGTAACGATCAATGTGCCTACAGGATGGTCAGGTCGATTCTGGGGTCGACGTGGATGTTCATTCGATGTCTCCGGAAAAGGGACGTGTGTGACAGGCGACTGCGGTGGCGAACTCGAATGTGCAGGGGCGGGAGCTGTCCCGCCTGCTACACTTGCAGAGTTCACCTTAGATAGTCCCTTAGATTTTTATGATGTCAGTCTTGTTGATGGCTATAACATGCCGATTTCAATAACCCCATCCGGTGGGTCAAGTACTTGTCAAATGGTGAAATGTCTGTCGGATTTGAATCAACAATGCCCTTGTGGTTTGGAGATGAAGAAGAATGATATGGTCGTTGCTTGTAAGAGTGCATGCTTGGCTTTCAACAAGCCGGAGTATTGCTGTACTGGGGCATACGACACCTCGCAGACTTGCAAGCCAACGGTTTATTCAAAAGCATTCAAGTTAGCTTGTCCAATGGCTTATAGTTATGCATATGATGATACAACAAGCACGTTTACATGCCAGAAAGCAAACTACTCAATTGGATTTTGTTGAATGAATGATCCATGATTTGGATCTTACATTGAACTTTTTAACTAACAGTTTCCATTACACAGCCAATCTCCTAAAATCCTATAACTTTTAAACAAAGTGTTCTTTCTTTTATCTTCATGTTCCTTAGAGCTTACTGTGGTCTGTACAGATCAAAATCAAGCTAAAAGATAGATTCTTCTTTTTTTTTTTTTTTTTTTTTTTTTTTTTTTTTTTTTT
>QLSR01000005.1:182409-197111 GCA_031780015.1 Citrullus colocynthis | reverse complement strand
TTTTTTTTCTGGCTTCTTGTTATTGACTTGAACACAAGCACGTGCATTTTGCTTTCGTATCTGTGAGGGTCTGCATGAAAAAGAAAAGAGTTTCTTGTGAGTAAAAGGTGTTGGTTGGATCTTCATGTGATTTTATAAACTTTAGGTTGCCGTTGGAAGGTACCTTGACCTGTCTCTGCAGGCCTTTAATGTATTCAACGGCCAACTCTAGCATATCAGCTGTGCTTGTCTGCTGCAAGAAAATATCAATGGACCGAACTATTTTAGTCTTTCAACATCGAACATTGTACGACTAAAGCAAGATTTACTATCTAGGCTCAGGATTTTTACCTTGTCCATGTCAGGAAACAGCTCTTGCAGTTTCTTCATTCTTTCGCTAATCCGTGTTCTTCTCATCTGATAATTCGAGTATTTGGAGATTAAGAATTTGATGAGTTACATTACAGTTAATCAGTTAAGGGCAAAGAGAGTTTGATTGAAAGAAGAGAGGATCTACCCGTTCTGCAATGCTTCGTGGGTGTGTGGCGCATCCTCTTTTCGCTCGAATTTGGTGAGGAACAGGATCTTGAAATCTCAAAAACTTCTCCACCGGATCCTTATTGAAACTTATAGGTAAACTCAAATGATGAGCCAATCCACGAATGTTATTTCCAGAATCCGCATTCTGCAGAACAAAGAATTGTTAAGCCCAAAACACATTATTAAACAGAAAAAACTTGGCAGGTACGAGAATTCACTAAGTTGTACCTGAGTTTCAAGCACAATTGATGTCGAAAACGCGTGACCATTGTTATCTCTACCTCTTTTTATGTCCCTCATTGCAGAGTTATCCCAAGAACTATTGAGGAAATCATCGGTGTGAAGTTGATTGCCGCTGATCGCTTTCTGAAGATGATGACGAGAGCTACTCACAACGTCTATGCTTTTATTCTCCTCTTCTACAATTGGAGGCATACGGCTTGAGCCAAAAGAATGGCCAGATATGTTCATCTTATTGCCAATCCGGGTAGATGGATAAGCAGAATCTACATCTTTTCTATTGCAAGTCCCAAACTTTTCAACCTCCCTCGTTGTATTGCCTGCCAGTCAAAGTCATTCAATGTAAACTGACGGAATCCGATCTAAACCACCAATGTCAGCTCTAACCCTCTTGCTACGAGCCAAAAAGCAAATTAAACGAGCCCATTCAGCAGCCATTCGCTCGATTTCTCACAGGGTCAGATTAATGCCAGTTGGATTATATGCTGATTTTGGCTATGAGGTTAGATTCTTAAAGTGTACAAGTTAAGAGAAAAGCCCCCTAGACCTCTTTACCCAAGCACATATAGGCTTTTCTCACCTTATTGCCCAAAAGAAAGTTTCTCATAAGAAAAGAAAAGAAAAAAAAGGAATGGACAAAAGGTCACTATTCCATCCGAAACCTCCAACAATCAACCATCTGTATGTATTTCCAGAAGATAAAGCAATCCATTTTTATCACAAAAGGGAAATCAAAAGCAGCTCAGAAACCATATTCTGAATTTTCTTTTTTTGATGAGTTGCCAAGCTTTCATTCAAAAAAAAAAAGTGAAGGAATACATGGAAATGCAAAAAAGAAAGCATGTAACAGACGGTGCCGTCTTCAGTCAAACAAAATAATATCTAAAAACTTCAAAGTTCAAACAAAAACATGAAACCTAGCAAGTTTGATGGGACCAATCAGATTTGGAGCAAAGGATTTCACAAATATTGCAGCTGAAAAACTTCAATCAATCAGGTTAACTAAATCATCTAGCTTACACCCTTATACTTTGAAAGAACAAAAACCAAATGCAAAAAGGGATTTCAAGTAAAGATATATTACCATTTTCAGGAGTCAAATGGGAGAAAAATCCAGCAGGAGAGCTACTTTGCCTAAAAAGATTAGAACAATTCCTCGCTCCCAACTGCAATTGCATCGAGTTATCAAAATCTGACGAATTCAAAACACCATACGAGTTCCCAATCTGAGCTCCACCAGCTGAATTAACCGAATTCGTATTAACCATTGAAGAAGATTGATTACAGAACCCATTTTGTTGTTGAACTGATTCCCCCGTTTCTTGCTTCACCGTTGTTTCTCCAGATCCCGAATCAAAGTTTCCATTACACGACGCCATAAACCTCGACAAAATAACCTCTACCTCAGGGCTTGAAGATCGAATGAACCGATAATCCTCACGGCTCCCACCGCCATTGTTGCTCGAATGAAAACCTTCAGTTCCATCAACGACACTCGCAAACAAAGAAGTCGGAGCAGAGCAATAACGCATAAGACCGCCAGAGTTATTGTGTTGTTGTTGAGATTGATGGTTGTTCGTCGAATCGCTATCCATAAAATCAGGGTATTTCTTGATTTCGTCGTTGGATAATTTGAAATTCGTACTATAAAGAACACTCATAATGCCCCTAAACCGTTCGACGAAATTCCAATCCCCAAAAACTGTTTTCAGATGAAACCCAGATGAGAAATGAGATGGATTCAACAAAATCAATACCCAAAGTCTACAAACAGAGCATAAAAATAAACACCAGTGAGCATAATCCAAGAACAGAAAGAAAATACTTCAATTCTAGAATCATCATTTTCAATCCATTTCCAATCTTCTCACCTCCCAAACTTACAAAACTCAAACAAAAGACCTTAAAAGTTGATTGAATCAGAGGAGAAAACATAACAGAACTTTGAAGCAATTTGATTGATGATTCTTATACTGAAGAAGCTCCACTTTGAATTCAAGCTATGAAGAAACGAAGAAGAAGAAGAAAATGGAGATATCTTATTGAGCCACCTGTGCATATATTTAATGGGTTAATGTTTCATGAATGCCCTTGGTTTTCACATTTATTACGGAAAATGGCATTCATTAAGAGGGAATCTGCTCCGTGACATCACGTTTTCGTTGACCAAAATGGTCATCCTCCGCCCCTCGTGCTTTTTGACATAGTTTTTACTTATTTATTATTTTTATTAATAAATAACGAGTTTATTATTATTATTATTATTTTTTTTTTTTTGTTTCGGAAAAATGTCATTATTAAATAAACAAATATTTAAAACAATGAAAATTTATTATTGAATTTTTAGTAAGACATTCTCATGAATTGGAGTGGCTTATGTATTAAATTACACAGTTCAACTAATAAACAATATATGGAACTATGAACTTTGATATTAATATATTTATTTATTCTCATAAATTATGTATTAAGTTAGGGTTTGGTCTTTAGGTATAATTTTCTTAAAAAAAGAATCAAGAAAATTGTATAATTTCCGTTTGGATAAACTAAAAAGAGGAACTCAAAATAAATAAATAATTCAAACTAAAAAAAAGGATTTTCAATAAATATATATATATTTTAAGAAAACAATTGTTCTATTCTTATAATTTTAAATTATCATAATTTGTTAGAGGATATAATATTAAATTTACTCTCTCCAATATGTTTCTTCTCTTTTTCTCCCTATAATATAATGAAAATGTGACTATCAAACGGATGGATATGTAAAAATATTTTAATCATATCTTAGAAACAGTGGGTTAATAGATTAAATTTGTAACCAAACGATATACCCAAAAAGTAATTAGAAAAAGGAATAAGCATACATGAACCCAACCTAAAATGGCAGTAAAAGACAAAAGGATGAAATTAGGAGGATAAGATTGAAAAACTAAAAAGAGATATTTTGATTTAAATGATACTCATAAATTGTCCTGCCCGACTTGCCTTCTACAACAATATGCTTAGAAATTTTCTTCTATCAAAACAAGTCTTTACTTTCTCATAAAGTTTGAAAATGATGCCTTCTCTAATGGATAAGGACATTGATGCTTAGTATAGATCCAAATTATCTAACTCGGCCCTTAACTGGGTGAGTCAGCCTCCGAGTTAGCCGTCATAAAGTCAAACCTCTCAATTGTTCCATCGATGGTGCCCAAGAAGATTACCTAAACGAGAATCAATGCTACAATAATATCACTTATTATTATTATTATTATTTTTTGCTTTTTCCACCTGAGTTTTGTCAAATTTAAGACAAACATTCAATCATTAAATTAAATGCTAAGCTTTAATTAGTAGTATTTGATGCCTAGTTCTCTATTTCTAAAAATTTATATGGGATTGTTAAATTTTGTATACATGTATACACTTTTTTTTTTTTTTTTTGAGAAAAAGAAATTGTATAAATGTCTACTTTTGTAATTTTTTCTATTTTTCTTTGTGTTTCTCGTAAAAAAATTTAACCGCGGGCAGCGTTTACTTCTATTGTCTGACTAGTAGAAAATTATTGTCTTTAGAAAATTGTGCATATAAACCAATCAATAAATCAAACAAAAATTCAACTAACAACCCATGACAATATCCGTGAAATAGATAAGAAAAAAAATTCAAACAAACAGTAAAATATCTAAATAAAACTAAAAAGCATTTGCGTAGAAAAAAGAAAAAAAAAAAGTCTTTTTAGTCCTAAATGTATTCATATGTTTCTGTAATTCTTTATGAAATGTAAAATTAGTTTGTTTAAATGGAAAATTATTTTAAATGAAAAAAATTATTGAAATATTTATAAATAATAGCAAAATATCACATTCTATTGTAGATAGACCGTAATAGATTGTGATAGACTACTATCTGTCTATCATGACATAGATAGACGTATATAGTAATTTATTGAAGATAAACAAAGAAATTTTGCTATATTTATAAATATTTTAGTTCATTTTTCTATATTTAAAAATATCTCTAATTGACTAATTGCACCGCTTAAATATCAAGACAACTATAAATATATATTAACTCACGTGATTTCACTTGGGGTCTTTGTTTTCCTTGACTTTTTGGATTTGTCTATTAGCTTTAAATTAAAAAAAAAAAAAAAAATAAAACAAAAAAGAAAAAAAATAAAAAAAAATAAAAAACAATTTGGTAAAAAAAAAAAAAAAAAATAAAACAAAAAAGAAAAAAAATAAAAAAAAATAAAAAACAATTTGGTAAAAAAAAAAAAAAAAAAGAAATAAAAAAAAAAAAAAAAAATCAGGAAGGTTGATGCAAATTTTGTCCCACTCAAATAATGTATTTAAAAATATATGTACCAAATTAAATACAACCTTTAAAAAATAACCTGTAATTTGCAAAAAGAAAGAAAAGGAATAATAATAATAATAATAATAATAAACTTCTTTTAAACAACGTGTTGAATAATAACTCAAATTCAAAATGTTACAGGTGCTATCATGTCACCGAATGGAACTAATTGCAACTAAAAGTTAATAAATAAAAAAGTAAAACTGAAAATTGAAATTTTCTTAACTAATTTTTAACCACTATTAAAGTGAGACTAATTAAACAATTGCTATAATAATTGATAACTTGTAGAAATACAAGTTATTATAGTCACAATTTGATTTAATTAGAGCAACTTTGGAGCTAAAACGCATGATTTTGGTAGTTGAATGATGAAAAATGTATCACAATGCGTTGGCACTATTTACAAAAGAAAATACTTGAAAGACGATGAGCTTTTCTGTTCCTAACGCAGGATTAAGAAGAAAAGAAGTGCAAACAACCAAGTACAAAGAGACGAAGTTGCTGCGAGAACAAGTGGAAACTCATGCGTCGAGCCTATGCGTTGAGACCATGCGTCGAGAAAGAAACAGACGCATGCTCAAACAGCTGTCATGTCATTATGAAAAAAAGAACAACACCCAATCAGATCATGGCAGAACAAATAGGCTGACAATCTGAAAAGTCTATGCAGCATGGCTGAAATTTAATGCAAGGTGTCAGGTCATCATGACATCAACTTTTTGACGCCTATAAATAGCCCAAAAGCTTCTCCAAAAAGAGGAAGAGAGGAGGAGAGAGACCAGTTCAAGAGGCGAAAGCTCTGCATTATTTCTCCCTCACCATAACCAGCCTCCATTTCGAGCTCTTCTGAGAGAAGGATTCTGAGCACCTTCAGAGTCGTCTCCCAGTGAGTGAGAGTCTTCAACCTATGGAATCTATGTATCAGATAACAACCATCTTAAGCCTCCATGAAGCAAGAAGTTGCCAGTGGCGGCTTGACGTCTTCCATTTCTGTTTATTTTCCATTTCCCTCCTTTTTGCTTATATTTTGTTAATGACATTCGTGAGAATGATTTATTTTCTTAATATGAGTTCGATTGACCATTATCTTCCATCTATTTCCGTATTAAACACCTTACACCATTTTTGAATGCTAAATGAGTTAGATGTTAAAAGTTAGTTTTTCTTGAGCAATTCTGAGTATATTACATCTTGATTAATGCATATCTTTAGCTTGCATAACTTTGTCTGACAAAAAAAAAGTAGTAAGCATGACTGTCGATCTTGAGAGAGTGGACAGTTAATCTTTAGCATTTATTAAGACTAGATGAGTTGCAGAGATGTAGCTCATCTTTAGCCAACGCAAACTTATCATGCGTCTTAGAGATAAGATTAATGTGGCGTCGAAACATCGAGAGATGGATTCACAAACACAGTTTGTAGGTATGTAATTGTACTTAGAAAGCTTAGGTAACAACTAGCTCTTGCGTTAACTCTACTTCTATCGCATGGTTTCATTCATTCTCAACACATGCTATCTGACACTAAATGATATATGACTAACCATTGCCGCATCCACCTTATTGTTAGTATATATAGGAAATTATTTTCATTCTTTATGTATAGTTTTAGACACATACAAACAGCAAATGCACATATTACATGTATAGTTCACCGCATAGTCAAGAATCTAATCTCAACGCCTAGTTATTACAATTCCCTGCGTTCGACCCTGGACTGACCAGGAAACCTATAAATGCTTATACTTGGGTTTTTATAGGAAAACTTGCTTAATCATTATCACTTAGAGTAATTCTCGACGCATCCTTGTACGGAAATGATAAATCTTTTCTTGTGCAAATGGCTAAGAAACTCAATTTAATTACACGAACAATAATGTTTGTTAGTATGTACTCACTATACAATTAGGTGTAGATTTTAATTAGAGATCAACTAAGCTTATTAAGAATGAATTGACATTCATTATCGATCCGTTAGAAATAGACAACTATGAGCTGCATCTTGTTTATAAAAATTATAATAATGATACAACAACGTCATTTTGTGATGAAGTAAGATGTATGAATGTAAATTAAAAATCTCACATAATACCTATATGAAATTTTTATCAATTAAATTAATTTCAATACCATAATACTTTTCTCTTTGAAACGTAGATTGGTAGTCAATGAGTTAAGAAAACAATGCATGCATGCATGTGTATATGTATAAAAGCCTTAAAAATAATTAGTGTCTAAAAGATTAATTTTGAAAAAAAAAATTTAATACTCTCATGCGTAGTCTTATGTGTCAATTTTTTTAACCTTAAATTTTTAAGTTGATCTAATCACCCTAAACATAAATAAATAAATATTATTCATGAACTCCACTTTAAAAGGGAGTTAGAAAACAAAAATCAAATGAAACGTGCAAGCCTGACTTATTAAGCTTTTAATTTTAATTAGAAAATTTCCAAATTCAGCAAAAAAAAAAAAAAATTAATACAATAAAAATGAGAATCCTCATAGCTAATAAAGAAAAACCTGTAATGAAATGGACACTTGATTAATTAAGATCTTAATTTTAGTTTAATCTTGAAAAAAAAAAAATTATTCTCTCTGTAAAGATCAATTAGGACAAAAATGTAAATTTCGTGCCTATATATCTTGTCTTGTTTTAAATTAAAATAAAAGACTTCTTGAAAAATTTACTTTAATATTATTGTAGCTATTAAAGAAATATTAATTTTTTTTTATGTTTTGAAATATAACAAAATGAGTCAAAATATTTATAAATAAAAAAAATTTTAACTATTTATATCACGATAGACTTCTATTGCAAGCAATTCTATCGTTGTCTATCGCTAATAGACAATAAAAATTTTCTATATTTATAAATAGTATAATATTTTTTTATTTATAATATATATATTTTTAATTATAGTTATTTTATTTTATTCCTTTTCACAAATATCAAAACGTTACATCACATCTTACCTAATTAAAATTAATAAAATTGAAAAGGTACAATAATTAAGTTTAAATTTGGTTTTTAATATTCGAACCTTTCCAAAGTGGATTGTCCAGAAATATTAAAGTCGTTACAGAAAGAATAAATAATAAATAATAAATAAAACTCTCCCCAAAAATGAGAGTTTTTTTTAGAGACCCCAATTATAATATTATTTATTTTCTCTCGGTAGAATTTTACATTTATATCCACAAAGATCGAATCAATTAGGGCGAAAATATAATTTTCTTCCCTATAAATGTTGCTTCGTGGAAAATATAACTATTTATTTATACGGATCAAATTACTTATTTAGCCTATGTCATTCAGTTTCAATGATTTGGTTAAATCTGATTAATCATTTTAAACAGATATTTAACCATATAAAAGTTCACTGATTTTCATTTTGTTTACCTAACGACCTCAACTTAAATCTTAATGTAGTCGATTAACAAAATTAGCTAAATAGAAAAGAAAAAAAAATGGTTCATTATCAAATAAATAAAACTATATCACATACCGATATTATGACGATAAATATATTTTTGTTGTAGCGTTCTTCTTTTATCCGACTTTATTTAAATTAAGACTAATTTTCATCTTAATTCTTTTAATCTAATTTTGATTGTTTTTCACATTTTTTATGCTACTTTTAATCTTTTTAACTTTTATTGTATTTATTTATTTATTATTATTGTTATTATTTTTCTTTAGTTTATTTTGTTTATATTATTTATTTGACATTTTTTTTAGTCTTTATTTGTCTATTTTATCTTAAGTATCGTATCTAATCATTTTATCTTTCAAGCATTTTATTTTGTTACTATTATAATATATTCACGTTGTGTTATAATTAAGTGATATTAGTCAAATATTCTTACTTTGTGTTTGTTTTTTCTAAAAAAAACTCCAACGACGGATTCTAAAAATATTTGGGAGTCCGATTTTATAGAATCTTGAGGTGAGGAAGTCGATTCAGGAGTCCGAGATTGATTTCCAATATATTTTATTAAACGTTTAATATATTTGTAAATATCGTTACTTATTTATTTATTGCTTTAAATATATTATTAAATCATATATTTTATGAACGTAACTTTACATATTTAAATTAATGTCCTTTTTTAGTAAAATTTATCTAGCATTATACTTTTAAGTTTATTTCGAAATTGTTAATATTTAATCCCTTCGAATTTTGTTAAGGACAATGTTTTAATCACTTTTTTTTTTTAAAAAAAAATTGTTTTCAAGAAAATTTCCGATGACGGAATTTAGAAAATTTGGAAGCCCGATTTTCTAAAATTGTTGAGGTGAGGAGTCGATTCTTTTATGATGCTTCTTTAATTTTATTATGTTCTTTTATGTTTGCTTCATTTGTTATGATGTTTCTTTTAATTATGTTTTCCTCATATAATGTTCATATTAAGACTTACTTGATTTGTAATTAAAATTTCCCAAAATTTTTAAATCTTTCTAATTAAAATTTCTCAAAGTTTTAAAACCCTTCTAATTTAAATTTCTCTATGTTTTTTTTTTTTTAAAAAAAATCACAATACTCTTTCTAAATCATTTAGATTTATTTTCTTTAAAATTACAATTTTTGTGTGTTCAAACATTCAAAAATTAATAAATGATTTCAAAAGGTTTCTAATCAATTATTTCCTAGAATTTTTAAGGCGAGGGATCACATATTTGGGAGTCCAAAATTTGATCTAAAATAATAATAATAATAATAATTAATTAATGTCTTTTTTTTAAAAAATAAAACTTCTTTTATTTAAAAACTATATTATGACCGATTTTGAGAAAATGTAATAATTTCTCACTCTCTTGAAGTGAGAAATTCTTCCTCAATTATAATGTAGTCAGATTGATGGAATTTGTCCAACTTATTTTACGGGATCATTACTTCAAATATTGGAGTAATGTGAGATAAAATAAGACATTATTTTTTTAAAAAAAATTAAAGAATATTTTCTATTCAAAATTTGAAATTTGGCCACCGTTTCCTAAATGGGTGTTGTGGGATGCTACCACCTTCTCCATACACAAATGACTCCCGAATTCAACTCTAGTTTTCGCAGATCATTTTTGTTTTTTCTAAATTAAAAATTGTTTATTTTACTTCGGTGTCCAATCACACCTCAAAAAAGATTGATGGTAACTTATTCTTATTTTCTTTTAAAATTAATTCTTTTTAAGAATGTCGGTCGTTCTTTATAAATATTCACCCTGATGAACATATTAATTGAATTAAAACTTGTAGGGCTGAATAGTAATGTGTGGTTTGTTGAGAGTTTCAATTTTAATTTATTTTGACACCATAAATTCTAATAAAATCAGTTAATACCCAATCAAATAGAAAAATAAGCACCCATTTATTTAATAGAAAAATAATCACCCATTTATTTATCTCCTAATAAAAAAAAAAAAGAAAAAAAAAGCGTATCACATCTTCATAGTAATAATGACATAGATCATTTGTGATATTTGATTAGTATCATAGTTTATATGTAACTTTTAGAGTTTAAAGATTTAAATATCCATACCTCACTTATCAATGAGTGATGTATGTATTTATCTCTTTTAGAACAGTCATATATTTGATTCCTCAATGGTTTATATGTATATATTTCTTGAAAATATAAATTGAAACTTTTAAACCAACAAATGGTTAAGGCCAGTTTGGCCATTTGACACATATTTGTTTATTTTTATAGCTTCAATAGTTAAAATAAATAAATAAACAAAGTCGGTAACCCTTGTGGTCTTAAAAGGACTTTGACAATTGGAGTCAACAATACCGCTAATCTTAAAAGCGGTTTCAAGGTTTTGAATTTCAACCTAGGGAAGAGGAAATATATTTTATTTCTTGTTTTTATTAAACTCTAAAAAGAAAAAGGCATCAAAATAGAAAAGGAGAAAAAAAAAATGAAAATGAAACATAAAAAAATTCAGAGAGGAGAGTTTAGCCAACTTAATGCGACCATTTATTATGTTTGGAAATTTTTTAGTTCTAATCTTAATTACCATGTATTTAAATATAATTTGTGTATGGTCAAACTCATATTATTTATTTTACAAAATTATCACGTTTTTTACGCCTTGTGTAATGAGATAATGTTTTTTTTTCTTTTTTTTAAACTATATATATCTTTGTAATATATAAATACTATTTCTTGGTTTGTCTCTAATCTGTTGGAATTTTAATTCCGTTGATGATGTCTTTGTATTCTTTTAATTAAAATTTCTATTTAATATGATATTGGGGATATTATTAAATGGTGTTTACATTTCTTTTTTAGTATAAAATGATGTTTTTATCGTAGCATGGAATGTAATTTAATGACATATACACTTAATTATAAAGTTAGAGATTTGGTTGTATTTATTTAATATTAGTAAAATAGTTTATTTAAGTTAGAAATTAGACTAATTAAATATATATTTAAAAAAACTCACCTAACCCGCAGTTCTTGACCTATCGTTCATTCTCCACAAATTTGTGCTATGAGAAATATTCTCAGGTCAAATTCTGATCTTTTTTTCTCTTAAATTATTTGTATTTGTTTTCTAACAATTCAATTATATCCATTTTTTATATATTTTAAGATCACATTTGATAATTATTTTATTTTTAAAAATTAAACTTATAGAAATTACTTCTACCTCCAAATTTTTTCATATGTGTCTAGTTTTTGCTAATTGTTTAAAAAACTAAATCAAATTTTGAAAACTAAAAAAAAAAAAAAAAAACTTTTCAAAATATGTTTTTGTTTTTGGAATTTGGCTAAGAAGTCAATCATTGTATTTAAAAAATATATAAATCATTGTATGAAATGTAGAGTAAATATGCTTAATTTTAAAAAACAAAAAACAAAAAATAAAATGATTACCAAATGCGGCCTATCATCCATATACCTAACTTTTATGGTTAAAAACCTTTTCCTTAATACTTGAGGGTTTTATTTTAATTTCTAAATGAAAAATGTTCCATAAACAAAAACTTCTCAAATATTTCTCTTTTGATTAAATTACAAATTTGATCTCTATGATTTGAAAAAAAGTTGGAGTTTAATCTTTTATCAAATCATGGAGACCTATTTATAATGTTTTGATCACACCATAGAGATTGAATTCTAACTTTTATAATCATAAGGACTAAAGTTTAGTTAAGAGTTTGCTCGAAAAAAAATACATTTTCATTTAAACACTTTTGGTAAAAAATCCTCAAAATAAAAACACACGTGCGTCTAGCAAACTCTTGTTTCAAAGGTGTTTTGTACAAAAATTTGTTTGGTTTGTTATATACTAAAAACGTTTTTATTAATTTTAAATTACTATAAAAGAATTTACCAATGGAGGTCATGATTAGTAGTTGGAGGTGGCCAGCGGAGATGGTGACAAGAGGTTGGTGGATGGAGGTCATAAGAAGTGGTGGTTAGAGGTTGACCCACAGCAATTGTGAGAGTTTTCATACAAATCAGGGAGTGATCACTCAAAATTCATTTTCTTTACAAGTTGGTTTCAAGTGTTTATCCTAAACTAATTTATTTTTTTTAAATTCATTTTAGGTGGTTGTCAGACAAACAATTTTTTAAAATAAATTATTTTTAAATTTAATTATTTGAAAATGTATTCCAACCCCACCCTAACTTGCTTCAAATCTTTATATTTTAGGTAATTATATTTTAGAATCCATTATATCTATTTTACTAATGTTTTCTATACACCAAAAATATTCTAATGGACTTTTAAGTATAAAAAAGATCACTGTAATTATTGAATAAATTTATATCAACTTTAGTAGAGTTGCTAAAACAATTTAATAAATCAAAGTTAAATTATATGTCAAAGTCAAATAGAATTTAGCAATAACAAAAAAAAAAATAATAATAATAATATTTTAACTTGTAATTAAAATGATATTATTAAAAAAATAAAGTAATTAAGATATATGGAAGTGGTATTTAAAATATTTGAATGACGTCATCTATATGATTGTCCGTACAATGGGACACAAGCCTAAAAGTGTAAAATTGGAGATTGAGAAGCTTACGTCACCCCATTATTTTGTCACAAACAACCATTTGAACCTATTAATTTTTTTTTAAATAAAATAACATATTAAAGTAGTGAAACTTTCCAATATCAAGCACCTATATAATTAACACACACTTGAAATTCAATATTTTTTAATTTTTTTCTAGTTCCCGAAAATTATTGCCTGAACGAGGAAGAGAGGGAAATTTCAAATTTTTTAAAAAATTGGTGACGATATTTTCAAGAACGAATTATATTCGAGAGGGTAGTTTGGGATTTATACATATTAAAAAAATCTTTTTTTTTTTTTTATGATTTTAAGAACAAAAATTTGGTGAAAAAAAGTACCTCGACCAACTATTTTTAAAGTTCTATTAATTTATTTTAAAAATATATAAAGTGAATCACGAACCATCGATCCTTTAATTTATTTTTGTGAAAACATGTTATTTATATAAAAACATTTGTTAAAATATCTATTAATATGGTAAAACAATGGTTCCAAAATATAAATTTTACCATATACTTTAAGAGGTGATTTAAATATGTTACCATAAATCTATTCAATATAATATTATTTTCTCTCTATTTCATATTAGTAATCTAAACCACAAATTTAACTTAACACCACAACTTGCATTCTTTTTTTCATAAGAAAGTATTTAAATATAATATTATTTCTCTTTCCTTAATATCATTAATTTACCTAAGTTATCTCGTGCTTTGGACCTAAGTATAGGCACTATGAAATATAGATCTAAATAATCTTTCACCTATGTGTCACATATGTGACACATTATATTCTGAAAAAAGTAATCTTATATTGATATTTATGAGTTCACATATTAAAAAGAAGTTTAATTAAAATATGAATGAAAAATATTGAATTAAAATTGCACGGTTCTAAAATTTATTATTGTAACATTAAATTCAATAACTTTCAATCTTTTTTACTGGTAGGACTTTGAACTTTCAATTATTTTGGTTTCAATGTTAACCTTATATTTTGACATGAGTTAATTGCTAACCATTAAAGAAACTTGTCCAATAAGATAAAATAAACGTATTCTTTATATTGGTCTCATCAAATTCTCTATACTAACTACCCTTATTATTTCTCGATTTAACATACTCTCTCTTATGTCCTATTCCTATTTTGTCAAATTAATATGCCACATCAATATTTAAAAGATTATTATTATTAAAAAATTAAAACTAAAAGTAAAATCAAAAGTTAGGAAAGGTAAATTCAAACATTCAAAAAAAAATTTAGTCTTCAACTACATCAAGATTCAAAAGCTAAATATTGAAATTCTTCTTTTTTTTTTTTTTTTCCTATATCACATCCCTCTCCGAATAATTTTTTTTTTTTAATTTCTCTAAATTTAACTTCTTTGTAAAACATTTTCCTTTGCATCTCGAAATTTGTATTTCACTCTATTTTTTCATATAATTTTTTTCTATAAAACATCTCTTCATTTTTCTAATTAAAAGACTAAAAAAAAATAACAATCATCAAACAAGTTTGTTTTTTTATTTTTGAAGGACACAAAAAAAAAAAA
>QLSR01000005.1:154006-181855 GCA_031780015.1 Citrullus colocynthis | reverse complement strand
ATTCAAGTCCACATATTAAAAAAAAAAAACTATTTAAAAAGATAATTAAAGAAAATAACATATTAAGTTAAAATTGCATAGTTTCTTAATTTTGATGAATCTATTCTTTCAAATCTATAAATTTTTAAAACTTTAAGTTTGAACTTTCAATTTTAATTTTAATAACTTTGTATTTATTGACTATGTTACTTAAATGATAATTGGATTAAAAAATAATATGTTGATACGATCTTAACCATACATGATACATAATTGTCATAGATTAACTAGATAAAATAAAATGAGAGATTAAGGTGAGGGAAAAAAAAAAAAGATTGGGTTAAAATGTAATCTACCCACTAGCCTCATACTTTGGCTCAATAAAGTAACTTTATTATTTATTTATTTATTTATTATTATTATTATTATTATTTTTTTGTTGAAAAACCAATAACAATACACTGAACAATTACATTGTTCGAAACAAGAGACTCAAACTGTGTAGGATAAGGAGAATAAAAAAGAGATGACGCTTTCTCTGCCAACACCTTTTGGAAGCCAACAAAGGGTCAAGACATTATTCAAAATGATGAGAATGGATAAAGGAAACATCACCCAAAACTAGCACAAGAACCTTAGTCTCTTTTATGAAGAACTAGACTTTTGTAAGATTCGAAGTGACTCCATTAAGTATATTAATATCTTCCAAACAATCAACTCAACAATGACAAATCGAACATTTGAAAGAGGAAATACTTAGGAGGCCCTTCACTCAACAACTTTGACTTTATGTTGCATCTTCGTATGAACTTAAGACCAACAAGGGCGCAAACCAAATGATCCCAAAACACCCAATCCGGTGGTTCAAAGGACTCCAGATAGTACAAATGTTGAAATTTCATAGAGTTAAAAAGGAAACTTGTAAAATTAGAGTACAAAATAGACAAATGCATCAAAGTTGAGAAACTAAGCATTATAATTCTAATGAAAATAATTTATTAAATTATGAATCTATAAATTTTCAAGAGTCAAATAGTCCTTCAACTTTCAATTTTAAATTTGATAGATTTTTAAGTTTTCCATTTTGTGACTCTTTTGATTTATAAGTTTAAATGTGTCTAATAGATTTCATAAACTTTCAATTTTGTTCCCAATTAGTTTTTATATTTAAATCATATTTAGTTTCTAGATTGGTCTATCCTCCATATTTGTTATTTATGAAGTTTAAATGTGTTTAATATTCAATTTTGTTTCTAATTAGTCCTTATATTTAAATCATATTTAGTTTCTAGACTAGTCTCTAAACTTTCATATTTATTATTTTAATAGAGATTTGTTAAGTTTAAATGTGTTTAGTAGATTTTATAAACTTTCAATTTTGTTCCTGATTAGTCTTTATATTTAAATTGTATTTAGTCTCTAGATTGGACTCTAAGCTTTCATATTAATTCTATTTTGGTTCTTGAACTTTTAAATTTGTTCTATTTTTTACCATTAAATTTTAAAAATGTCTATTTTAATCCATAAACTTGAAAAAAAAATCATTTTAGACATTGTTGCTATTGTTAACAACGAGCATAATCTTAAGCCACATATATTAGAGACAAGGATTAGAAAAGTGAAACTTAGCCAGAAAAAAGAATAATATAAAAGGATGAAAATGGTTATTTTAAAAGTATTTGAATACTACAATTGATACATTATAAAATTTTAGAGACCCAATATAGAAACAAATGTAAAAATCTATAGATAACATTTTAAATACCTAGGGACTGTAATGAAATAAATTTAACTCTCTGATAACCAAAATAAAATTTTAAACCTAAAAGTTTCTATAACATTGGCATTTTTTTAAGTTTTTAAATCTTTGAATTTAAAATAAATGAAAAAAAAAAAAAAAAACTTAGAGTATCAAATCTTGTGAACTTCAAAATTTTATGTTAAATTATAAAATTGGTCTCTATAGTTTGAAAAAGGTTAAGGTTTAGTTTTTATGATTTAGAATTAAAATTTGTTCTCTATAGTTGGATAAATCCTCATAAATAGTCCTTAAAGTATGAATTAAATTCTAACTTTTTACTAATTATAGAAACTAAATTCTAATTTTTTTCAAATTGTAGGACCAAATTATAACTTTTAAAATCATAAAAATTAAAGTCTAACTTTTTCTTAACTATAAAGATCAAATTTGTAATTTTTAGAATTATAAAGACTAAATAACAACATGAACGAAATTTGTAATTTAATCAAAATTTGATTAGACAGCAAATTTGAAGTTGAAAAAACTTATTAAAACGTTAGGAATTAAATCAGCGTAATTCCAAAAGATGGCTTTTGAATTGATAAACCCAGAGAATAAAAGGAGAGTGGATTAATGAAAAAGGGAATTTGGACCATAGATTTGGAGAAAAATGGTTTTATATATATATATATAATTTAAGAATCAAATACATTTCCTTTGTCATAAAAAGACAAAAGTAATTACAACTAAGATTAGGGAAATGCAACCAGAAGTGGTTATTATAAAAAAGTGGGTAAGCACTGCCAAACGTGGCCTTATCATTATAGTCTTCGTCTTCCTTCTAATCATTTTTTTATTATTCATATTCTTTCTTTTAATGCTTACAATTAATTGCCTTCATAAAGGATACCCTTACTTTTCTATTTCTAAATCTAAATCTAAATCTAAATTATATATTGGGACGATTTTATCAATCTACCTCTAACTAATTTAAATAAATCATAATAATATTTTCAACAATACCACTGAATTGTTAATTTATTTTAGTTCTACCAACTAGAAGGCTAATTTTAAAATTTATTGAAAATTTATGAATTAAAATTAAATGTTTAGTAGTATAAAAATCAAAATTAAAAAAAAAAAAAAAAAAAAAAACTAAGAAGGTAGTTTAACTTTTTTCTATTATTATAAATATTTCTTTGAAAAATGGGTTCTCCCTCAATTGCTATTTCTTCTCTGGGGTGTTCTCTACGTTTTTCCATTAAAAAGACTATTTTAAGTATTATTTATATTAGCTTTTAAGTGGGAGTTGGTGTTTTCCTTTTTCAATGTCTTCTTTTTAAAAAAAGAAAAAAAACTTGAAAAGAATTTTTATCACTTGATCTATTAGTTTTTTTCTTAAATGTTTTTAGATTCAAGCTTCAAATGTGAAATCGACACAACGCTATGAGATATTCCTACATTCTTTTAAATTGTTGTTAAGAGTGAAAACTGTTCCTACAAACTAATATACAAACTCTTTCAACATGTTTTTTGTCTTCAGTCACATGCATTCATCCAACTTTAAAATTTCTATGGTTGAATAACTAAAAAAATAAGGTGTACATTATTATTATTAATATATATAGGAACTATCAACTCTTTTCAACCTGTTGTGACTATACTAATATATTTCCAAGTTCTCTCTATATGGTTTAGATTTATTTATGTACTATTTCTAGTCCAGTGTCATATTATCTAAAAGAATATCAATTTTATTTAAAAGCAAAATTTTTTTTTAAAAAAAATCATAGAAAAACCATAATATAATTTTCTGAGCTAAATGTTTTTGTTTAAAAGATGTTGTGTCCCTTAAAAAAAAGTGTGATTTTAGCAAATAGTTGGATGACATGAGTGACCACTAATTAATCACAACAACAAATGTGACTTGTAAGAATAAACTATAGGTAGTTTGATAAGTTTATGTACATTCAAAGATCAAAGTATATAATAATAACTTGTAGAGTACGATACGTTAAGTTAGGCAACTTAGTTCACCTATATTAGAAAATTCTTATGATTCCTACCATGATTAAGTTAATAATGTTAGAGAGAATAGACATCCAAACATCTCTACAATTGTATGATAGATTATCCACTTTAGACATAAACTCTCGTGACTTTGCTTTTAATTTTTACTCAAATGACAGAATACTATTCGAGATAGTTATCCCCACTTATATATCGTGAAACTTTTCCTTACCAATGTGGAACTTTGGTGTTACTCCAACAAATAGGTACTTGAACTCACTTCGTAGTGCTTGAATAATAGTGGCTATGTGGTAGCACTTAAAGCCACACACATTAATGCTTATAAAATAGTGATTTAAAAAACATATTAACAACTTTAACTTTATTATCATTTTAAAAATAGACTAAGATTAAAAAAAAATAAATAAATAGTGAGTATTTTGAAAGCACCATCATAAACAAGCTCTTAATATCCCATTATCTAATTATGTTTGATAATGTAAATTAATCTATAAAACTCACGCACTTAAAAAGAACTCGCACATCCCAATCCATCACCTAAAAAAGGAAAATTAGAGTCCCATGACTCATGAGATCATACAAATATATAAATAAATAAATAAATAAATCTATATTTATAATTAAATAAATATCTAAATTTGTGTGTTACGCTTAAAGCCAAGTCGAAAATGGAAAATGTGTCTCCTTTTTTTTTTTTTTTTTCAAAAAGAATGAAGCAAGTTGAATGGGATCTGATCCACCCTCGCTACGCTAATTGCTTTATTGTAATTTTTCATGTTTTCTTTCATTAATTTTATATATGTTTTTAATAATAATAAAAAAATAAATAAACCTATATTTATAAATAAAAAAATATCCTAATTTGGGTGTTTCCCTTAAAGCCCAGGCGAAAAAGGAAAAAGTGTCTCCTTTTTTTTTTTTTTTCCAAAGGAATGCAGCACATATGCTAGAAAGAGAGTGAAATAATTGAGATTCTATTTTTATTTATTTATTTATTATTATTAAAAACATATATATAATTGGTGGCGGGAAACATGACACATTACAATAACGCCCTTAGCGGAGCGAGGGGGGATCAGATCCCATTCAACTTGCTTCATTCTTTTTATAATTTTCTTTTAAAAATAAATATTAATATAGTATACGTTCTTTGAAATCTAATCAATTTTAGTCCATCAATGGTTGAATTTTAATTCTCATATTTTTTATAAATTTTAAATTTAATTTCACAAAATTAATTTTTGTCAAAATTAGTTAAATAATAATAATTTAAAAATAAAATATGTAAATATATTTTCAAAATTTATAATAAAAATATCATATATAACACGACTTTTTAAAAAATATATATTATTAAAAAACTTACGTCGAAGACTAAATGGAAAATTTATTAAAAATGAAGAAACTAAAATAAGACAATTAAAAATTTAGAAACTAAAATTGAACAAATTCGATTGTATAGATTAAAATTGGACAATCTTAATTTTTTTTTTTTTTTCTTTTAAGTCTAATCAAAACGGAGCCTTATTTATGGTCAACTAGTTGTGGTTTGTGTCTTTTATTGGTGATTTCAAGGTTTGCGACCTTCTCTGCCTACAACGGTTGAATTGTCGTCTCGAATGAGATCTAAGTACTGTTTGGATGCGCGAATATGTTACGCCTTCACGCTGATAAGGACTCCCCAATGCTCACATTTCCCTATCCAATCCTATTACCAATTCCGATTCTGATTCCCAATGAGTTCTCCAATAATTTGATTAACAAATTTTAAGAATGTTTGGAGTTTTATATAACTAAAAAAAAGAAAAAGATTTTCGAAATTTTAATCGGTATCTTCATGTTAGAATTTTTCTAGAAATAACTTGAGATTTGATAAGAATTTCGCCTTATTGGTTACATCATCAGCTAAAATCGCAAAATTACACTTTCCTTTTTGCCTCTTGCTCTTTCCACTTTCTCCCTTTCTCCATTTTCTTTCCCGTTAAGAGGTGTTGTCGCCAACCATCAAAATATTGGAATGGAGTCCTCAAAAAGGAAGAGAGCAAAATGGAGAAAGTCGATTGATGAGTGTTGGGGCGAGTGAGAGCAAGAGAGAGAGGAGACCGAGAGTGAGAGTGAAAGAGAAAGCGAGAGACCCAATATGCATGTGAGAGGTTCCATTACGATAATTTCACTCAAATATGACATAAGTAAAAAAAACAAAAATCTTAAAATTTAGAAAGTAGATAGGGTAACTACTTATCTACATACTATTCCTATTTACAGTTTTCAACTTCACCCAAACTTAAAATATTAAAAGTTAAAAAAGATTAAAAAAGAAATTTCAAACGTCTTTGATTGACAATCAACATCAATATTGGATCTTCCCCCACTATTCTCTTGCATGAATACTTGCGACCTAAGAAGATGACCCCAACTTAGATAAGTTAGAAATAAAATTACAGTCTCCAAGATTCAAATCATGGCAATCTAGACTATGATTTGGATTTTAGAGTTGGGAATATTTCATTTTGTAATTGTTATGCTACATATTCCTAACTTGGAAATCAAACTACTAAGGCTATTAATCTGATCAACCTACTATGAATACATCCCATTCACCCTATCTTACTATTAATCTGATCAACCAAATAACCTCAAGCACGGCGAGTCCATTCCCATCTCTAATTCGTTTTTAGAAATTCCCCCCCTTTCCTAGTAATACTTTTCATACCCCTCTCTTAGTCTCTTTCCCATACAAGATTGTCATCCAAAAATGGGATAATGGTTAGAAATAGCACCCGAAATTTTTCACCTTTCACAAATAGCAAATATTCCACAGGAGTCCATGACCATCTCCATCAAAGTTGAATGAAATTAGAAATGGGGGATTTGAAGATTACATACAAAAAGATTATGTAAGACTTTGCAAAGATTACTTATAGTCCTGATCTTTGTTTTGGATAGGATTCAACCGAGCAGAAAAAAGAAAAAATATTTGGTTCTCTATATCAATCCAGGGCGGAGGCCCAGGATGCACCAGGATGAGGCATTAAAATAAATGGTATTTATAAAAGGTGAGGAACTTTGAAAACTTGAGTCCGTAGTAGAGACCAACTTCCTGACCAAGATACACCAATTCCCGGCAGGCAGCCGAGATTCTTTCCATGCTTAATAAACCTCAACAAAATGATTCAATTCTTAGAAAAAGAAATTAAATCCTAAACTTATTTGCGAGGAAGGAGGTTAACTCTTCGTAAACTCATCTTAGGTCAAAATTTTATTAGTTTTGCCGTCTACGAAAGCTGAGATTCGGAATCGCAAATGGAGGAAGTGAAAAACGATGTCAAACTGTCTTAATTCCTTCACTGTAAATTTTTTGCTCCAATAGAACAATTTAGGTCAAAATGAGGGAAAATCAAGAGAAAGAAGAAGAATATTGATGACATCAGTTGGGTAGGAAATGGATGGTTTATCTAAGCCCAATGCTTTTTAGGTCAAACCCCTCCAAAGCCAAGGGGAATAAGAGGGAAAAAAAAAAAAGTGAAGAATGCTTCAAGTTATGCATATTTAACACAAAAACAGGTCGAGTTCAGTATATACTGATTAAGCACAAGAGGTTTAAACAAACCCTCCCCTGACCCCGACCCCCACACCGCATGGAAAATTTAGTATAAAAAGACAAAACAATGACAAGACAAAAAGAACTACGTCTATTATCTATTTATTGAGTTAAGACATTAATTATGCCACAATAGATCAAGATAATTTCCATTCCCACCACGTAGTTTGGCTCTTCTCAGAATTTTCAAACATAGCCAGAACGATCATAGTGCCTTGCAGAACCGTCGTCACAATCAGTAGTATGCTTTCCGAGGGTTATTCTACAAAAACCAAAAAGTATGGCATCAAAACTACTTGATTAACATAGGCATTGAAGTAAGCAACTTCAAACTAAAATGGGTGTGATCAATAAATACCAGTGGATTTGGTCTGTAGCGATAACCAAGCATCATGCGTTTTTTATACTGCTCGTATATATCGTCTTCAGGAGTCACCTCACCAGGTTGATGAGCTCCAACACCCAAGTTATTCGTTTTTACATCGCCTGCCATTATAGGATCTGCAATACCGCTCTTGGAGCTTCCCAGACCCTCACCTGCAATTCTCTTGCTGGTATTAGAAGGTTCCTCAATTATCAGATAAATTTTCAAAGGAACGGGAATCATGATCTGTACTTTTGGTTCAATGTAAGCTCCAGGAAAAGAAGTCTAATGACTTGTCAAAACCTTTAGCAAAATGAACTTAGAGATAGATCTAATTAAGAATTCTGGAGCTTGGCATTGTTAAGTCCATGTGCAATGTGACCTGTGGCGTGTGAGCAAAAAGATGGGGGGGAGAGAGAGAGAACCTTCTTTCCATCCCATTTTAGATAGGAGCCTGTGCCCCACATTATCAGCCTGAATTTTAGCCTTATCAGCGGCTTCTTTGGAAAATTTCCGGGCAGATGCATCATTGCACGTAGCTAAGAACTTTTCAAGCTCCTCATGGGGAATGAAGTCACCCATGTGATGCCCCCTTTTCCCCAAAGCTGAAGCTGCACAGCACCCCCAAAATAGAAAAGGAAGTTAAAGCAATAACACCACTAACGCCAACTGCTGCATAAATAATGGTCAACCAGGTACACTCCGGCAGATATTGATACCTTGAAGAGACGCAGGAGGAGGCATTTCATCTTTTGACTGTTTAGGTTGTCTCATCCTCTCTTCCCGAGCAGCTTTCTTCATGTAGAATTCCATCATTGCAATTGGATCTCCACTTGATGGTGGCCTAGATTCACCTTAGAATGTGAAAACCACACGTCAAGTACAATTGAACATAGTGAGCACTATAAATTTCTCAGACAATTTCAGACATAAGATGCCCATTTTACCTACTCTCTCTCATCCCCCGCAACAAAAGGAAGGGGAAGAGCAGCACCTTAATTTGACTATTACAAGACAAAAGGAACTCCAGGTGTCAAATAGTTACCTGTTCTTTCAGACCATGCAGTAGTATTGGATGAACCCACAGAAGTCCTTGAATCCTCAGATGGATCGTATAAAGCAGAGGCAGGGGTTTGATAATGTGATGAGGAAGACTGCTGGTGAGATTTCTGGGAGCCAGACCTTGGCTTAGAAGTTTGCGTGCTCCCACCATCTACAGATAGAAAGAGCAAAATGAATGTGAAAAACAATTCAACCTCCCAAAAACATTTCGTAAAAGAAATGGGATTTCGTAATTCATAGGAAAGTTCACAAGAAAAATAAGATAATAAGTCTCATTCAAGAATAAAATTCCCCAGCTTGACACCTAAAATTCATCAGGTTTAAGAGTATGCAACAAAAACTAACACCAGAATGTGACACAATCTCTCATTAATGACATGAATTCGTGTTTTCAAAGAATAATATGAGAATAAAGAGAGAAGCCCAAACCATTGGATGATTTAAGTTCGACTGTCTGGGAAAGAGCTTTTTCTTCTTGAGCTAGCTGATATTCGTAGTATTTGTAATCTGCAGAACTCTCATCAAAAAGAAATCTGCAAAGATGATAGATATTTTGTTAAAAAATCATTTTTGAGAAGCTAAGCATCATATAACAAATGCAGCCATAGATGATACAAGAAAGCAGTAGCAGAAACGGAAATGTTAAGAAAGAACAATGCATGGAAACTTTTAAAGCATGACAAGAACGTACTTAAAGGGTGTATCTCCAGGATTTTTTTGGCGAGTAACATGCTCAAATTGCCTTCCATGTTTAGCCACAAAACTTGCTAGCTTGTCGGCAACTTTCTTCACTGTAGGATCACTTGGTGAAGGTGGTGCTGCATATCACTTATAAAACTGATTAATACCAAGAGCATGAACAAGTGAATGCAAATTACTCTTGCAGCAGGCTGCTACATATTCCAATTCTTTCATTGAACATCTCTTCCACCAATGTTGAAAGGTATTAAAGGTATACACTGCATTCATGAGACAAGAAATTTTCAAGAGTGCTTTGTACTCTACATCTGAAGCAGTCGAAGTTTTAGAAGACATCTAAACTCACGGTCCCAACAAAAGCCAGTGCAGTTAATTGAAGGAAAATGGATTATGACCTACGTAGTAATTCTATAATGCCCCAAGCCCCAACAAAACAAAAACGGTTTTCTGTAGATTCAAGAACATTGTACAACTCTTTATGCAAGAACTGTCGGGAAAAGGATGTAAGGGTGAAGATGAAATCGGAAAGAAATGAAAGGAACACACTGCAACATATATATATATATATTATTTACTCCCCCCTTCCTATCCCAAATAATTTTCCAACAGCTGTAGATAACAAGTTTTCAAGACAATAAATTGAGTCAGCATGTCAATAAAAGATACAACAAGCCAACAGATAGAATCTCGCCATGCTCCAGGATGACAGAATTTGAATCATAATTGAACATGCATATAACAGTAACAGCTGAAATTAAAAGCCCTTAAACAGACCAGGTTTGTTGGTTTACAAACTCTGACAGATACTTGCCATTGATCCCAACAAGAAAGGAGTGTCAGAATAAAGTAGTAATTACCATCACCAGATTGAGCTACAGGCTGCTCAGTACCATCTTGTGGACCTAACTTTTGACGCTTCTCTGGTAGATGATCAGACGCATCTACCACATCAGATTCATCTTCATCCTCATCTGCTCCTAACTTCACAGAAGGTGCCACAAGCTTAGACTTCTGCTTCAAGCTGAAAGCAAGTTTTCCAGTTGGAGCAGTCTTACGAATCTCACCACCCTTAAACTGCATACTAGTTTTACTACTGGTATTGTGTGGAATAGAATTCCCTGCTATAATCTTGATTGGTTTTGGCTCCTCAGAGGTAGCACCTTTATCCTTATCCTTATCCTTCTCACCATTTTTCTGTTGGAGTTGTTTAAACCTTTCCATAAACGAACCATCATTGACAAAAAGGGTAGGGGGCATTCCTTTGTCCATCGAGACACAATTAGTACACGGGCTGCTTAGAATGAATCATCATTAGAAAAATAAGCAACCAAACATTTTAAATGGTGAAGTAAAAGGAGAGAACCAAACTTAGCAGACAATCCTTGAAAAAAAAAAAGAAAAGAAAAGAAAAAAAACATAAGATTCAAATCAAACAGGGAAAAAAAATGGGAAATCCCGAAGGATAGATGAAAACCTTCCCCTTCTAACAGCCCCCGACTTCTTCACTAATTAAACATTGTTAATCCCATACCTCTATGTAAAAAGAAGACAAAATATAAACACAAAAGAGTGCCAATTTATTAGAAAAATAAGGCTCACACTGACGAATTAATATTAACAATCATCAACAAAATCTCTTAACACAATCTGCTTCAGCATGGGCCTTTGTCGTAATCGAACACCGATCAAAAACTCATGACACTTAACCGACGAAATCAAAATGGGGAATATTAAATAAAATTAACAGCAATCAAACTGCAGACGACGATTAACAAATACCACACTCCAATATTTCCGATGATGCAGGTAAAAATCACGAGAGCCCATATTAAAATGTCGCGTGCGTGGTGGAGAAACAGCACAAAAACATCCGCGTAATAAAAGTGAAACCATATCAAAGAAAGAAAAAAGGGGGGGAAAAACCCTAGCTCCAGAACCCAAAAGCCCGCGAAGAACAATCACAATCAAAAGGGAAAACACAAGCAAATACAGAATTCAAAACAACCGACAGCGAGAAAGTAAAATTATTCAACGGATCAAAATCAATCAAGAACATACCCAGTCGGTCTGTGGAACAATCTTGAATCTGAGAATGAAAATCCTCAGCTTGGACTGCAAAACTGGAGAGCGATTGGGTCCCGCTAGCGCCGATTGAGGATCGGAAGATGAATTTGAGGAACAATGGAATTGAAAAAAGTCATGAACTGACCCGAAGGGTGGGCAATTTGTGTTTGGCGCAGAAACGTAAAGTAGAAGAGAAGGCCTTTTCGTTCGTGGTTCACAAATATAAATGTAGAAGGAAAATTTTCAGTTCCGTATCAAATATCCGAAATTCCATTAAATAACATGAAAAAGAAAAAGTACGTGGCCTATTTACAAACAACCCTAAATTTTAGGTTATTTGTAAGTTGAACCACTTTTCTTTTTTTCAATCTTCAATATAATAAATTCCTAAACATTAACCAATTTGACCATAGTTCAACTGTAATTAACATATAAATTTTTTAAAAATATTCATGAATATCTAAGTTTGTTTATGCATATCTCAATTAATTTTATAGGACAATTGTCTAAGCCTACATATAATCTCTCCTCACACATTGGAGGTTCAAATTTTTTTTCTTCTTTTATTTAATGTGATATAAATAAAATCCTAAACTAAACCACAAGAAAAAAAATCCATACTTTCTTTAACTAGTTACAAATTTGGTTCCTACACTTTTGTTTATATTTAGTATTTAATCTTTTAAAATTATAAATTTAGTCATTAAAATTAGAAAAATTATTTTAAATGATAAAACTATTGAAAAGATTTACATACAATAGCAAAATATTAAACTACTGCTTCCGATTTTGTTTGTTTTGCCCTTTTAAATTTAAAATAAATAAATAAAATAACAATAACTACTACAAAACCCGAAAGTTTGGTCCCTTGAAACGAGCTTAGAGAGGCACACAGTAGAGAAGAAGAGCGGCAAGAAGAAGATTGTTCTGCTAAGATGCCGTTAATGGACACAACAACAGCCACTCTCAGAACTTTACACCCATTTACGCCTTTTCAACTACGCTCATCCAAGCCTCATCATCTTCTTCGCCCTCACTGCTTCTCCCATTTCACCAACAAACACCACAATCCATCTTCTTCCTTCTCTCACCGCCTCCTCCCCTTCTGCTCCTTATGTAAGTATATATCTGTAATTAAACGTTCTTACATCCTATGGACTCTGTAATTTCAGCTGCGAATTGTGTTTTTGTACTTTTTTTAGTTTGATTTTGCTGTGTTAATGGCGCAGCTGAAAGAGTCGAGGGTTCTGGTTCCCTTCCCAGCGGTGTTGGTGAGGCCGTCAATGGGGTTTCGCAGCCAAAGCTTCTTCAAGTTGTATTGGTGTCTCCCTTGGTAATTGTCTACTGATTCTTTTTCTCGTTCTTCTTTTCTTCATTTTCTTTCAAGTCATTGCTATGTTCAGCTATTGTTTGTGTTCCTATTTGGGGGACTGTATGGCTTGATTCAACATTTTGAAGAAGTTTACATCGCTTTTAAGCTTTGTTTGATTGTCAAGGACGATATTTCATATGTTTGGAAATTTTGATCAAATGTGAAGTACTGTACATTTAAGAACTTCAGCTGTGAGGTGCAGTCAATTGAGTAGGATAACTTTAAAAGTTTTTGTTCTATGGACCACCCAAATTTGGTTAAGCTAATGTCCAATTACCTAAATTATAAAAACAATGAAAACTTTCATTTTGTTTATGTTATTAAGCACCAACCAATATTAAATTCTCCTTAAAACCCATTTGTCGTCGCAGGTTCGAACTCATCACGAATTGATGAGACTCCAAATGCGAAATCAAGGTGCTTCACTATTTTTATAAGAATATAAATTCTTGCAATCTTATGACTTTTCTCGAATGTGAAATTGCACTCAAAGTCTCATTAATTCGCGATGGGTGACACCCACATTGCAAACAGGCAATTTAACGTTGGTCATTGCAAAAGGCTAGTTTTCATTACTTTTAGAATTCGGGTCATTTGACATTTAGTGAAACGAAATTTGGGTTCTTTGAATGAGTGTACTGGATTTACTTTAGAACTTCTCAACAAGACAAACAAAAGATATTCAGAGGATATTAGCACAGGGAAATCTGCTGACATTCATATAGGTGTTTTGTTTGAAAGCAAATCAATAGGGAGCCTTCAGTTTGGTATTTGCATCAATCTGTGTGCGAAAGGTTGATGGTAAACCAGAGATCTTAGGTTAGATTACTGAATGATTAACAAGCTGGAAATAGTAGAGTTGCTGCCATTTGGCATTTGCAAAGCCTGGTTGGCAACCGTCATCTCCAAGTTGAGATGCGGGTTGAGGAAACGTCCTGTTGAAATTCCAATAGACTGCTTGACAACTTGTCAGTCATGTGATGTTAAACGTAGACTTTTATTTTGGTTAATATCAACTGCTTCAAGTATATTTCTTCCAAATAGAATTCTTCTGCTAACAGAATATACACACTCCACATCATGGCACATACCTACAGCTTTTTAGTTTTTATTTCATCAGTTCATGGCATGAGTTATTTGTAGTTGTGTGAAACATGGTGAACGCCCAATCGTAATTTTTCTCCATTTTCCTTTTTGGGTTGCAGACAACCTCAAAATTCCTCATGGCTCTGAGATTTCTGTTGTCCTTGACAGATTCCTGGGAACACTGGTAGCATTGCCAGAACATGTGCTGCATCGGCTGTTGGACTACATCTAGTTGGGGTTAGTATTGTAACATCTCTACTTCGAGTGCAACCATTTTGATTTTCCCCTTCGAAAAGTTTTGCATGGAGCTGCTGTTGACTTCAATAACTTAACCGCTCGTATCGTCTCTTTCTCAGCCATTGGGATTTAAGGTGGATGACACGAAGTTAAAGCGGGCTGGTTTGGATTACTGGCCGTATCCCATGATGCATTCTGTCTATAATTCTTTTGCTCTCAGTTACAGTTAAATAACAGGGATTCAAGTTCTTTGAATGTTAGGAAATTGTGCTTTACAATGGCTTGAACTGTTTGAGTTTTCTATTTCATGCTCTCACTGTACATATAGTTCAATGTTTTCGAGTTTTAACGTCATGTTTTAGATACGTCGTCGCTAAAATTCATAGCACATGGGCAGACTTTCGAGACTATTTTGAGAAACAGGTAATCTTCATTGCTTTTGTTTCATGTCTGCATAGAAAAGGTGAACAAAATTCTATTTGCTTTGCGATTCTATGAGTTTCTTCCTTTTTGCATCTGCACGGTTGAAACTATGTCTACCAACCCAATCAATATGATATATAAAGGAAGGAGAAAAGCGGCTGCTAGCATTTACAAAGAGAGGAACTACACTTCACTCGGCGAGTGCCCATTTCTTTGATGTTTTCTATACGAGTCTTCCAAAAACGCCGATTGCTCATAGGAGGGATTTTGAGTAACAATGGTTGTTTTTTCATTCCATTTCTGCAGGATTTTTCGTACAAGCGGGGCGATTACTTGTTGTTCGGTTCGGAAACTAGTGGGCTACCACCTGAAGCTCTTGAGGACTGCAAAAACCAGCCATTTGGTGGAGGAACTTTAAGAATTCCAATGGTTGAAACTTATGTTAGATGCCTCAATCTCTCGGTAAGTGTTGGTATTGCTATATACGAAGCTTCAAGACAACTAAATTACGAGCAACTTCATGTTTCATCAGAGAGTTGTACTAACAATGAACAATCTATCATTACAGAGGATCTTTTTGCTTGATTCTTAGATATGAAATTTTGTACCATTTTAAATTTATTTGGAAACAGCAAAAGTGGCACTTGCTGTGAAAGAAAAATTGTTTGCTTTATGGACTTAAAAGTTGATTCATTTCATGATGCTCTTATATTGCTATTTTGTTATACTTTGTAATTTTAACTTGTATTTCAATTCATAATGGTATTTCACATTACGGTAATGTGATCCTAAGAGTCCTTGTAGATTATTATTAGGCTTAAACCCTATTTTGGACTCAAAACTTTCTTATGTATCTCTCAACTTTTTGTAAGGTCTATTTGAATCTTTGAACTTAAATAATAAATAAAAAATAAAAATAAAAAAATCATTTTGGTCCTTGTTACATTACTTTTACACTATTTGCTTACGCAATACTCAGTTTTGACCCATGTTGTTTGAATACATGTCCATGTTAACATGTTAGAACATATCCTCTGACCAATGTTAATAATTTATTGAAATAAAAATAAATGTGAACTAAAATGATTACATTTTAAAAGTTGAGGGAATTTATAAACAAATCTCAAAGTTTAAGAACCAAATGAATATTGATGAAAGTTTGGGGATGATTGGAAACATCAAAATGAGCCCATTAACTATATATAAACAATTAACTCGTACAACAAATGAAGTGCAACTGCGCTTAAGAATGATATAAAGTCGATGAAATAAAATATAAATTACAAATTACAATTGGCGTCTTTTAAAAATTAAAAAAAAGAAAATGAAATAGATGTTCCTCACAAAATTACATCATGGTACAAACCACTTTTAGTACCAATAGGAGTGGTATGCCGATTGATCTGTGTGTTACCTTTGCTAAAAATAAAATAAAATGAGATTATGCTTTCTACAGAGGAATAATAAATTTGAGGTATAAAAGATGGAAACTTTCATTTATATTTACTCAATGCATAAATTCTTTCATAGTTTTCTTCCTAAAATATACTATGCATCCCCTACTTTGTCGTTAATTATCAAACAATGGGTTTAATCAGATAAATTTCTGTTATCCTACACTACACTAACATTACATTTCAGATTCAAATCCAATGTTCCAAAATCCTTCAGGAGTCATGGGAGGAACATACCTATACCGATGCCTTGAAACCCCATCATGATGTTCACACCGTAAACACGGTTTATCACCATTAGTTTCTTCGTTGCCATCATCTGGAAGAACAGCATCATAAAACTTCTTGCATTGCTTGCATTCCATTCCTTTCAAATTTTGCCTATCAGCTTTCTTTCTCACTGGCTCCACAAACTTAAAGCCTCCACCTCTATTGCCAGTCACTGAAACTGGCATCTGCTGCTGATGTTGTGGTGGATTAACAGCATTCAAATCCTGCACCTCGTCGTCGGAGACATCCATATTGATGTCTTTCACAACCACCTCAGGAAGAGGATGATCATCAACTTTGTCCTTCACAAGCTTGTTTAAATTCTCTCGGATGTTCTCGAATGGAGTATTAAGAAAATCATCGTGTGGGTCAGGCCCCCCCTGCTCTTGGTAATGAGTCCTTGTATCTCTCCAATAAGATGCTGGTCTTTTAGATGCCATTGGTGCAGATTTTACATTAGGACTACGTTTTGAGCCACTTGAGAAACTCGGAGTCTTTGGAGGGGAACGGGAGTTCAAGGCCTGATTTAACTTGACTGCCTTTGTATCCTCTATATTATGGTGGACGCTAATCTCTTTCTTCAATTGGGATGTATCAGACATGGCCATAGAAGGTTCTTCAGTTTCCGCATCAGGATCTACTGCTCGAATCAAAAGATAATTAGAAACACGTGGAATATGAATAACGATGTTTGAGGAAATTTGGCTTAACAGGACAATGGTTACAGCAAAAACAAAAATGAAAATTAAGAAGGGGGGAATTTTATTTATATTATGAAGAAGAGGGTATTTACCTGGTGAGGATGCAAGATCTTGATTATAAGCCATTGAATCGGTTTCATTTTCTCTTCTGTTTTTTAGCTGCATATTATCGCTAGTAAGGCCAAATTTTTTGCAAAGGAAGTTATATTGTGACTTCAGCCTTTTGTAGGCATCAACAACCCCTCTTCTTGCCTTCTTTTCAGCCTGTAACTCGAAGGACTTTAATTCAATCTGTTCACGTAAACTTTCATATAATTCATTTCCTTCCATTTCCTTGTTCTTTACCCTCGGATTCGACTGAAGCTCATTAATTTTCTCCTGAGAACCATTCAACTTGGCTAAGAGTTGTTTGTTCTCTTTCTGAAATTTCTCGAGCTGCACTTTATTCTTTGAAATTTCTGAGCCAGCTGAATCAATATTCTGGAGCAACTTGGTTTGCAATTTCCTTCCTTCTTCAATCTCTTCTGTCTTCTTCATAAGCTCCTTCTGTAATCCATTGACATTCTCCTGTAATTTTTCTAACTTGACCAGAAGCATTTGTTTCTCTTTTTGCTGATCACTATTCATCTGTTCACTGTTCATAATTTCTGAAGCTTGTAATTCAAGTTTTTTGAACAAGTTCTCTTCCAACATTTTAGCGCTAGAGACTTCATCTGTCTTCTCATTTAGCTTCTTCTGCAGCTCATCAATCTTTACCTCAACGCTGGTCAATTTGGTCCGCAATGCATTTGATTGGTCTTCGTAATCTTTCAATTTTTGTTCCTTACTCATTATCAGAGAGGTTTTTGACCGAACCATTTCAAGTAATTTCTGCTGCAATTCAATCCCCTCATCAATTTCTCTCGATTTCTGTTTAAGTTGCTGTGATAGCTCCTCAGATTTGAGTTGCTCACCCAGTAGTTTAGATCGCAGCAGATCCATCCTTTCTTCTTGCTCCCTTGATGGCTTTTCTTTCTCAAGTTTCAAACACTGATTCTCTTCAAGGATATGCTGACTTTCCCTCTTAAGTTTTTCTATTTGAAATAGGAGATTGGTTTCCTTCTCTTTCCATGCTTCCTCTGCAGATTTCCTAGCCTCAGAATATATTTTTTGCAAACTTTTAGACTTTGTTTGGAAACTGGGAAAGAGTTGGCTGCAAAAGATATATTCTATCTGGGATATCCTGTCCTTAGTTTCCTGAATCGTTGCAACCAGAATAGTACTAAGCCCAGAGATGTACTTTAGATCATCACCTTCAACAGCAGACCCTCCAAGTTTGAGAGAGTGATCTTGGTCAGCCTTCATATCTGAAAGCACATAAAAGAAGGAAAAAGAATATCCAGTCAAAAGAGGTGAACATATTGAAAACTGCTTCAATTATTCGAGAAAACAATAATAGGAAAACCACATTGCAAGAGAAAATGCATAACTATGTCGACCAAGATGTGAATTTCCCATGAATTGATGAATCTCTAAAAACCCCATACATTATGCCTCCGAGTTTCTGCTTATTCTAACGGCACGATTGACCTAGGTTTCGCAATTATATATCAAATTGATCAGTTTGTCTAAACACGTTTACCACAGTGGTATCGGTAACACAGAGCTTGTAACATACTATTAAGGATACAAATCGCGACAAGCTCAACATTATACAAATTTCGGCTTATTTTCTCAGAGTCAAATAATTAAAACTGTAATTATTAAACAATATAAAAATCGTACAATCCAAACAGAAAAGGTGAAGTACAAATGAGCAATTCCTCTGTTGGAGGACTAGAAAATTAAAATGCAGGAATACGACTGAAAGTGGATAAACCGGCAGACATATAGAACGGCTCGCAAATTGAAATGCAGGAATGCGATTGAAAGTTCTTGGTCGATTAGTAACAGATTGTTGAAGTATTTCTTTCAGCATTCGCTCGATTGAAGAGTAGTCGTGGCAGATGAAAAAAAAAAAAAAAACACGGTAAACAATACGAAAATGCGACAAGCTTCAGATGGCGGAGAAATTGAAGACATACCTTATCTAGATTTCTGTTTGACCGGAGACGAGTGGAGTTTATAGGAAATACGTACGGCGGCCGACGAGAAACCTTGCAGATCTATCACTGAGTTCAATCGGGGAAATTGTGAATTTCGTTCAAAACGCTTGGCGGGGAAGCTGGGGTTTTATCCGATGAGAATAATTTTATTGTACTTACGGTGGACTTGTCTGATGGATTATGATCGGCCTCCCTGGTTCGCGGCCTACTTTTATTTTATGTTTGTCAGATTCATTTAATTTTGTGAATACGTGTTATGTGAATACTTGTTTGGTAGACAACTTAAATTATTAAATTATTATTTTTGGATTATGTGAGTCAAGTAAATTTTAAAAATAATATTTTTAAGTTTTTATTGTATCCAGAATTTAAATTTTAAAATTTAAAATGTAAAATTATATTAAATAAAGAAAAATATTTAGCAATATAGCATGTTATGTTGTTATAAACTCAATTCAATTTTTTTTAATTAAAATATGTATTATGTAATTATTATAAATTAGTTTAAATTTCAATTTTAGTCTCTATGGTTTTTGGATAAAGTTACAAGTTAGTTTATATGATTTTAAAATTTAGAATTTAGTTCGTATGATTTGAAACAACTCTATATATTTTCTCTATGGTTTGTTAAATCCCCTTAAATAATTCTTGCTATAGGGGTTATTTATGAAATTTTTATCAAACCATAGAAGTTAAATTATAATTATAAACTCTAAGATCTAAATTTTAACTTCTTCCGAACCGTAGGGACAAAAATTTCAAACCACGCTTAGCAACATACATGTGATTCTTCTTCTATCTCCTTGAATCTCCATAGGTACTCGCTATTGGCTTGGTACTGGTTCTATGTGAGCCAACCAGTCCATACATTATATAATATTAAAAAATAATAATTATACAATTGAAAAGAAACATTTTTTAAACATAAAACCATGTTCATAAGTAAATTAATAATAGTTTATTATCAATGGATATTTAGTGGGTAACTATAACTAGTTCGGAATTGTTTAAATTAAAATCTAATTTTTGAATTATGCAACCAAACACGAATTTGAAAACATGAAATATAACTTTGTTTTCATTTAATCTCTTATTTTCAAATTTTTATTTTTGGATTCTCTACAATGTTGAAAACAATCTCTTGTTTTTAAATTTCTATTTTTAGTTTCACGCTAATTTAAAATATTATGATACCCTTAAAAACTCAGAAAATAGAAGGGTCATTTTCCTTTTATTTCTTCAATTTTTGGCTATACGGTTTAATTTCTCTAAATCTAAATAGTTGTTTTGAAAAATGAACACAAAGATTTTTAATTGGACAGATGGAGTTAAAGAAAAAGACGACACACAAATACCGCACTATATATATGAGATTGGAGAAAATAATAATATTTTTATATAAAAATGAAAAAGGTCAGTTTTCTAAAATAAAAACTCATAAATAAAATATTTACAAACATAGATACTAAATAGACAATTGTTATATACAAATAAGATAATAATAGCCACCTCAACAATAATTGGCATAACCTTCCACTCTAGAAGTTGGCATGACCTGTTAAGATTATTTGGTAAGGAAGTACAAAAGCAATGATGAAAAGTGAAAACATTATATTTTCGAAATAATTATATATATGTTAAGAAATTAAAATTATATATAGTTTGAGACATTCTTAAATCTATCTCAACCATGAGATAAAAATAATAATAATTCATCCCCTCTAGCTTAAATCTAATGCCTTGGAGGTTATTAATATTCTCAATTGGGTCAATATCTCTTTTTATGAATTTGGTATAATCATTGATGACATTCTTTTTATGGGGAATTTTTGTTAATATTGTACATTCTTGATCATGAGCATCGAGAGTAGTGGTCTATAGAGTAAAAAGTGACAAAAGTTGGTCGATACCGAGTCCCTTCCTAAAAAAAGACATCATATTTCGTTAACTTTAAAATTTAACCATATTCAAAACGAAACCACTAATTTAGAGCATGTTTTAGAGTGACTTTAAAATTTTCAAAATTATTTCAAAACATATTTTTAATCATTCAAAACCAATTTTTATGATGTAAAAATTACACTTAAAATGAAAAAATTAAATATTAAATTAATTTTGAATGATTAAATATATTTTTTAGAATAATTTTAAGAATAACAAAAATGAATTTAACAATTACAAAATCACTCTTAAACATGCACTTACTTATATACTTATTTTCTCCCCTCTCCCTGTTAAAACCACTTTTTATCAAACTACATTTTCAATCAAAATCAACCTTTTTATTTTGATGCTTTGCTTATTTCCTCAATTCAATATAACAATCCTATATATATACACATATATAGTCATGAAGCATTGGAGCAAAATGCAAAAGCAAAGTGAATAAGAAGAAGACAAAGGGCCTCTCAATCTCAATCATCTTAAAAGTCAAAACACATTTTGAAATTGAATACAAAAACATTTATTTATTAAAATAATTTATTTTTTCTTTTTCTTTTCTTTTTTTTAAAAAACCCTCATATCCGTGGTCCTTTCACTGAAAACTGCCCTTGCCACAATTTTATTTCCAAGGTTGTTTTAAACATTTTTCTAATCTAATCCATTACCATGAATGAATATTAAAACTGGTCAATAGTAAGTTTACATGATACACAAAATTAAAAGAGAAGAAAATTAATATTTGATAACAAATAGTGGTAAGAAACTTTTTTCTCTTTATATGATACATGACATTTTTTATCAATTAATCTCTAACATTCACAATTGTGAGAAATTAAATTTGATAAAATATTAAATATAACTAACTAAATTTAAACACTTCAAACAAATAGGATAAATTGGAGAGAGAAAAATCACATAAAGACTAAAAGATACATTTAGCATAAAAAAAAAAAGAAAAAAAAGAAAAAATGATGGAGGTAGGTTTACCATTTAAATTAGGTTTGTATTGATATAATTTATAAATTTCAAAACACAATATAATTATATTCATTTCGCACCAATGACTTTTTATTGTTTATCTCTTGTATTGATGTTGAAACCATATATATAATAATATTTTAAAGACCAGCCAACTTTTTTTTTAAAAAAATAATAATAATAATTATTGGAAAGGAAAAAAGTATAAAATCTGATGATGATGGCTAACTAAAAAGAAATAAAAAATAATATCCAGCCTAAAAGTAATGGAAATTATTAGACTGTCCAGCATTAATTAATTTAATTATACGTTTTTCAGTGTATAATATTCAATTTGTTGAGTAAGTAGATAACTGCAATCCATTATTTTATCGACGGCCCATACTTTGCCGGTGAAACTTAATACATTATTTTCTCGGTCCCACGGCAATAATTAATCTCTTATTATTATTATTATTATTTTTTTTTTTTTTTATGAATGAAAATAATATAATTTTGTCGCTGAAGAAAAAAACATATATATAGATTTATATATTCTTGTAAATTTAATACCAAAGTTTAAATGATGTGGCAGTTTTTCATTGGCTACTACAAGTGGGGTCCCGATAAGTACAGCTTTTCATTACATCCAAAAGCCCAGCACTGACATGTGGGTCCCGTCCTAATATTAATTTTTTTTATGTATCATTTTGAGCTAAATTATAGATTTCGCTCTTATTTTTCTTTTTACCTTTAATTCGTTTTTAAAATATTAAAATAACTATATTTAATTTTAGTCTTTATACTTTTAAAAATTCTTAAATTTAGTCTCAGGTTTTTGTTAATTAAAAATTTTATTTATTTATTATATTTTTATTATAGATATTGAAAACATATTTACATATTATATTTATTTGCATCAAAATTATTATTATTATTTAACTAATTTTCGTAAAATTTAGCTTTGATAGAGACTAAGTTAAGATTTATTAAAAGTATATGAACTAACATTAAAAAATTAATAAAATTAAACAAACTTTAAAATATAAAGACTAAAATGGTAGTTACAATTCTCACTATTGATAGTTGGTTATATTTATAGGTGTGACACCGTGACCCACGAATGGATTCCCTTCAATTCTTTAGTTAAAGTCAAACTTACTTTAAAAAGGAAAATTAATGTCAAACTAAACCTATAAATAATAATAATAATAATAATAATAAAATAAAACAATAACCAATGTTCCAATTGGAAACGGAATAATAATTAAAAAAAATCAAACGAGTAAATATGAACCAAAACAACAAGATCTGAAATGTAAAGTGATTTTGGTTTTGATTATTAAAATTCAAATATATTGATACGTCTACATTGATATAACACTCATAAAGTGATGTGACATTGATTTGACATAGTTGACAACTTTTAATGCTTGTTAATAGTATTTAAGATTTGATAATAAAGGTTCTTGATCCCGTTGCAAGTACATCCAATAGTGGTCGAGGTTAGTCGAGATGATTGCGTAACTTGACTTCTTTTTTGTTCTAGTGTGTGTTCGGTCGCAAATGTTTGGGAGTCCTTGTTAGCCACATCTTGTGGTGCATAGGCTAGCCTCCTTTAGTTTGGAGGTAATGTTCCTAGACATTCATTTATTGCATGGATTATTGTTCATAATCGACTACATACGTGAGGTTGTGTTCATAGATGGTGTTAGTGCTAAAGATGTCCACTTAACCCTTGAGGATCCACCTCGAACAGGATGGGGAATCCCCGTATACATGGAGAATGGGGGAGGGGTGAGGATTTTTCTTCCCATTTACAAATCAAGGTCGGGGACAGGGAATATATTCTCGTCCTCGACCCTGGCCCCACCCCGTTTATGTATATTATTATATATATATATAAGTTACAATAACCCTAATTGTTGAATTCTTATTTTTATAAATTACAAGAATTTAGCATTTTAATTATATTTTTTCAAATTGCATATGTATTATTGTTTTTATTAGGAAAATTGATCATGTTTTATTTAAATGAAAATTGTAAAGGAAATGGTTCAATTAAGGAATTATTAAAAAAAAATTAATTGAACTAAAAAATTGTTAAATTTCTTTAAAATAAAAATATTGTTAAAAAAAATCAAGGCAAAGAATTTTTCCCTGCGAGAAACTTGATCCATGCTAAATCCTCGCAAAGAACCCTCGCCCCATTCCCCATGAGGAAATTCCCAGGCACAAGGAATAGAATTGGGGGGGGCGGAGGGGGGGGGATGAGGAAGGCTTCCCCGTCCCCACCTCGCCCCCTGAACATCTCTAGTTGGTGCTTTGATACCTTGAATAGTTGTGTTTTGTGTACAAGTAAAGTTAAGTCTAGTCAGTTGGACTTTCCTTTGTAGAGCATGTAATCAGTTAAGGCATAAGGTCTGGAGAGTTATTTGGAGTGTTACTATTTTTCATATTTGCATTAAGCTTAATAGACATATCCATGCTACTACATTGAATCATCTCCCCGTGATTAGTTTGGTTGTTTGGTTGTTCAATATAGGGTTCTTATTTGTTGTTCTAAGTGGCTTGAGACTTCTCTTGTAGGGACCGAAGGGACCTCTTCTCCTCCTTAGAACCTTTTCCTCTCGAATAATGTATTTCTCTTTTTTCTTTCTAACATGCACCATGCATTTACTAAAAACATTACAAGGTAATATGGTAGAAATGTATCATTTACAATTTCGATTATGCATTGATTTGTAAGATTACTTGTTGATTAAAGAAAAGCATCCATTAAATTATTGCCTTCATTAAGATCTTCATAATGCCATCAACTCAAGTGATTAAGACATTGAAATGTTAGAGGTTGAAATGGCTTAAATTAAATAAATGATCTACAGATTATAAAAATGAAAATTACTTGAACTAATCGAGTTTAAATTTTGATACTAATCACTCTATATAAACGATGAAAATAAAAATTAAAAAAATAAATAAAAAATCACTACAATTGCAACCATTTTGATTATAAAGCAATAAACATGGCTAAAATGTCAATTAATCAAGTGGCTCCCCTATGTCACCTATCAAATCAGTAATTATCTTATTTTTATTATAAATTTTCTTAGACTTGGGACTCTCGCATAGATGAATCAATTCGAAAGGAAAGTGGCTTACGCAAGTGTCCCCATCGCGATTAATCGCCGATCTTATTGTTTATCTAAGGTATTTAAAAACAACTAAAAGAAAAAATACGAAATAAAATCATTTAAAAAAAAAAAAAAAAAAAAAAAAGAAAAAAAAAAAAAAAAACCCTTGATGAAGATCATGATGATGATCGTTGTGTTTCCTCAGATAATTATGTTCTTATTTTACTTTTAATTTTTTTTTTTTTCTTTTCTTCCGGTGCTAGAAACTAGGATGGTTCTAACTGTCAATTAAACCCCGAGAATTTCATTGAATTTACATCACATGCCATCGGCATTTTTAAGCGAAAAAAAAAAAAAAAAACCCTTGATGAAGATCATGATGATGATCGTTGTGTTTCCTCAGATAATTATGTTCTTATTTTACTTTTAATTTTTTTTTTTTTCTTTTCTTCCGGTGCTAGAAACTAGGATGGTTCTAACTGTCAATTAAACCCCGAGAATTTCATTGAATTTACATCACATGCCATCGGCATTTTTAAGCGAAAAAAAAAAAAAAAAACCCTTGATGAAGATCATGATGATGATCGTTGTGTTTCCTCAGATAATTATGTTCTTATTTTACTTTTAATTTTTTTTTTTTTCTTTTCTTCCGGTGCTAGAAACTAGGATGGTTCTAACTGTCAATTAAACCCCGAGAATTTCATTGAATTTACATCACATGCCATCGGCATTTTTAAGCGAAAAAAAAAAAAAAAAACCCTTGATGAAGATCATGATGATGATCGTTGTGTTTCCTCAGATAATTATGTTCTTATTTTACTTTTAATTTTTTTTTTTTTCTTTTCTTCCGGTGCTAGAAACTAGGATGGTTCTAACTGTCAATTAAACCCCGAGAATTTCATTGAATTTACATCACATGCCATCGGCATTTTTAAGCGAAAAAAAAAAAAGAAAACAGAAGAAGATATTCATATAGAATAATAAATACATCCTTTCGGAATGCGACAATGCTTTTTTTTTTTTTTTTTCTCGTTCTCTCATGTTTTTCTCTCCTAAAGATCGAGAGCATATTTCGAGGAATTAATCCTCAGTACTCCAAAGAAAAGTTTCAACAATCAGCCCAAAGTTTTGTTTCTCACAAATTTCATCATCTTCAGATTCTTCTTTTTTTTGGTAATCAATCGATCTACGGGTTAAACTCTAACGATCTTCGCCGCTTTCACCACCGGATTCTCCCTCGCGATCGCCTCACGACCAGCCGCCTTGTAATCGAAGCTACAATCATGACGATCTGAATACCGGTGCTCCGCACAGAACAAATCGCCGCATCGGCACCTAAATCCAGTCAATCCAACGCGTTTTCTACATCCAGAGCACCGATTCACCTCTCGCTTCGCCGATTCGTCAGGTTTCGGACGATCGGCCGCCGTTACAATCCTCCTAGACTCTGAAACGAAATGAAATTTCTCAGGCGAGCGAGAGGTAGTAGATCTCGGGCTTTTCTCACCGGAAAACTTCATCGCCATAGACGCGGTCGCCGTGGTAGCATTAAAGCACTTCTGACACATATTATTGGTGGCTGGATTCCCCGTGAGACCGCAGTTGTTGACGCAGAGCGTGATCGTCTCCGGAACTTTGAACTCCGTCTCCTCCTTCTCGGTTCTCTGTGCCATATCTTCCGATCGGATCCTCAAACAAAAAATCCCCGGAGAGATTCAGAGAAAGATGATAAGAACGAGAAGATTTTGTTTGGGGGTTGGGTTTTTTTAAGAGGATGAGAGAGAAACAGGGAAATGAGGGAATATGAAGGGATTGAAAGGTCGGTAATGGCGATCGAATATGGGCCTCATAGAGACGCGTATCCAACATTTTTTACCTACTTTACTAAAATAACCTTCTGTTTTCCGTTATTTTCATTTTTACCCTTCCCACTTTGCTTTCTTCTTAATCGGTTGTGACGTGTCCTTCGTCATTATGGTAAGTGGCCAAATTACGTTTGCCAATTTCTTCTTTTGCAAGATTATTATTACTTTCTTTTTTCCTTCTTTTGTTGTCTAATTTATTGAATTTATCCTTTCATTTCCATTTTTCATATATACAAAATTTTAATTTCTTTTTTCCATTTCTATTTTGATATTTAGCTTAATGAGTTAATTTAACTTAAATAAGTGATAAAACTAGCCTGAAACTATTTTAGTCCCTACTCTTTCAAAGTTTCTTTAATTTTAATACATGTCTCATATTAATTTCAATATTTTTAATAAATCTTTAATTTAGTTTCTTCAACTTAAATTTTATTAAATTTGACTAAAAATTTACATGTGAATTTCTTTTCAAAACTCTTACTAAAAATGCTAATAAATACAATTTTTTTTAAAAAAAAACTAACATTTAAAATTAAATATAAAATTTATTGAAAGTACATCTACTAAAATTAGATATTTAAAATTACTTAAAATAAAATTAAATAATTTTTAAATATAGAAATTAAAATGATATTTTAACCTAAAATTAATCATCTCACTTAATTACTAGTTTGTTAACATATCTCGAATGCTAGTTGCTCTATGCTCCTTTTTGTTTTTTGTTTTTCTTAAATCTAGATTTTGACATTCTCAATGAATTCTAGAGTTTTTTTTTTTTTTT
>QLSR01000005.1:95225-153762 GCA_031780015.1 Citrullus colocynthis | reverse complement strand
TTTTTTTTTTTTAATGATTTTGTAGCCAGATCTACATATTCATATGGTCGGATTTTTCTCATTTTTCAATTTCTGTTGGAGTGTTACATTAGTTAGACTTTGTTTGATATATTGGTTAGTTTATAAAGGAGATTATAATTTAATTTTGCTGAGATATTAATTTCACCAATTATTATTAACGAAACCAAGTAAAGGGAGACATAACATTTGCAAAAAGCTCATTATTAAAAAATAAATAAAAATACAAATCAATATGAATTATTGGAATTTGGTCATCCCTATGATAAGAAAAATAAATAAATAAATAAAATAAATCCAAGTAGCATTGGATGTGTTATTTTTATAGAAATGAACAAGTCAATAAGTAAGAAAGTAAAATATGTAATACCAAAAGTAGATGTGGGGGACAATGATTTTAAAGAAAAGGATTGGATCACTTTGAAATTTTTATTTTATTTTTTTCCTTGAGAAAATTAGTAGTGAATTAATCCTTTTTATCTTTGGAGTTGCCTAACAAAGACAAAAAGTCATAGAAAAGCATTTTAAAGTACCATGGAATTAGTCTACTCAAGCCATTATATGCTTTATTGAATTATGAAAGGTTTCTAGTTGTATAGATAGCTCCTAAGTCAAGTAATAGACAGTTCCTCAATTTTTATTTTTTATTTTTTTAATTTTTAATTTACAATAATAGAATTAAATCAGAATCGGATAAAAGAATTTTGAAATTAAATTTGTGGAATTAGAATATGTTGTGTGTGCTTAACATCAAAATAGCATGTGCGACCTACTAGTTTTATTTGTATATTTGAAATTAAAAATAACGATCAGCAAATTTAAAAGAAAAAACGAAAAGAACAACAAAATTAATAAACGTATTTGATTTTGAGATGGAATGTACATTTTTCTTCTTCTAATTTACTTGATAATAGTAAAATAGAAATTAAAGAGGAAAAAAAATTTATGGCCTTACTTACATTTGATTGAAAGGGATGCAAATGATAATGCTAAGTTATTAACTTTGTTTTAATGGTTTGAGTTCGATTTTTATTTTTATTTAGGTGGTGTATTTTTTAAAATTTGAATTTAATAATTTAAGATTAATTGAAATTTCTCGTGTGACTTGAAAATCAATTTTAACATATTAGAGAACTTACTTCCATAGTCTACCATTTCTTTATTATTGTTTTATAGCAATTTGTAGTCAAACAAAAACTTCTAAAACCTAATCGAATTTGTGAGATATCACTAGAAGTTTTAACTCGAAACTTTTACACGTCAATGTAATTAAAAAAAAAAAAAAAAAAAAATCTTATCTAAATTAATGTAGAACAGGTCATAATAAGTACTTAAGTATCACATTGTAAATTTGAATATACGACCTATTATTCTGAAAGCATCAATTAATCCATAGTGATTTAACAACTTCAATTTTGTATAGAAGGTAAGAAGAATCGTGAATGCTAAATAGGTAAATTAAAAAAGAAAAATATATAAATTAATTAAAGTAAAATTAGGCGGTATAGATAATGGCATAGAAACAAGAATTGGAAAATGTGAAAAGGAGGGGTGGAGGGCAAGATGGGACATTCACTTTGAAACGGTGAGCTTTGGCGGAAGAGAAAGGGAGCAGAGAATTTAAACGCAAAAGGCAGCATTTTTCTTTTTTTAAGCCGCCAAATGTGACCGCCGCTGCCCGGAGCACATTCCTCCCCCCGTCCCTTTCGCTTTACAAGCTGACCCAATTGCCCGCTCAATCCTGTCCCACGCGTGTCGTTACCCAGATTTCCGACATACCATTACGACATGTCGTTTCTGCACTAAATATCAATACTGTTTACCCAGCTCATAGTCACGCCCTTCCTTGCCCACTCATTATTTTATTTATTTGTTTTCGGCTTACTCGTCCACTTATGGTTGTGGCTAACAAATTGATCCTAATTTAAGGGAACTTTTCATCTTCTCAACTTGCTTCTTATCATTTGGATTCATTTATTAATTTTTTTCCCCAAGTTTAATAAATGGGAGGGTAAGATTTGAGCTTCCGAGCTGTTAACCATTTGAGGTCTACAAATTTTCTTAATTTATTATTTACCTTTTAAATTTATTTTAAACAAAAGTAATTATTTTAAGCAATAACAGCAAAATGTACAAAGTCAAAACAAGAATATCTTACTTTATCTGTTTAAATAGAAAGTGGTAAGAAAACTCATTTTAGGGGTCACACTTCCATCCAATTTTCCACGAGGAGGAAAAAAAAAAAATAGTTTGTATTCCTGGCCATAACCCAATTGATACTCCTCCCAATCACAAATTTCAATCAAAATCATGTCTTGAAACCCTATAAATATTCATACATCCTTTCAACAAATAAAATTGATAACTTCCACTTCCACTCATATATAGCCTTTGTTGGACATAAATTTGATTGCAACAGAATGCAGTCTGTTTCTCCTCATACAACTTAGAGCCAACCCAACAAACATTATGAAGATCATCATGATCAATATCTCAACAACCATAAAATTTAATAATTTTTTTTTTTTAATAATTTTTCACTCCACTTTTACCATAATTTAAGCTCAACCCACCAAGAGGTAAAATCAACCAGCAGAAATTTAACCGTAGCATAATCCATCCATACAATGACCGGTTACAAACAAAACCCTACAATCACACTCGACTCCATATCTCCAGCGGATTATCCCACAAGATTATGCTCTTCCAAGTAACAGACATGTCTCGCAAACCTTTGCACACAACCCCTATTCACCAAAAACATCAAACCAAGAAAACATAATAGATCTCATTCAACATAGAAGAAAACATAGGTGGTGCTGCACCTCATCTTGACTTTCGGCCGCAGTTCTGGTCATATCTTGTCCAGCTTTTCAGCCTTCACCACAGGGTTGGCTTTAGCGATTGCCTCCCGACCAATGGCCTGGTAATCAAAAGGGCAGTTGTGTTTGTCAGAGTAGCGATGGACTGCACAGAAGAGGCTTCCACATCGGCAGTTGAACCCTGTTAGACCAACACGTTTCCTGCAGCTGCTGCACCTCTTTGGGCTTTCTTTCACCTTCTCCACGGTGCTGCTTGCATTTGAAGAAGTACAAGATGCTTGAGTTGGAATGATGGATGATTCAGCTGGTTTGGTTTCTAGCTTAGTTGGAGAAGTGATGACAGCCTTCTTGCCATGGTCATTTGGTCCACAATTCACGATGTTTCCGAACGAGGATGCTGCAAGCTTGGCCTGTTCTTGCTTCATGATGAAGTCTTTGTGGCATTTTGAACACATGTTCATAGTTGCAGCACTTCCGAAAAACCCACAGTTGTTTGCACAAAGTTTGGGAGCTTCTGGAGGAGCTTGGCATCCTGTCTCTTTATGCTCCATTATTCAATTTTCCTGTAAATATAGTATATCAGCTGTTTTCAAGTAAATCAGTCTTCAGTATGTTAAACATACTACAATCAGGATGAAATATTTGAGCATACTATGTAATTGATTGGTTATCTGTAATGAAACTATCCCACCACATCCAGAGAAGGGAGAACGACTGAGTATAATTCCTGAGAAACAGAACATGATAAGCACAGAGTTTGAACGTCATTTACAGAGAAAAAAGGGCGGGGGAGGACCATTGAATCAGCTGGATTTCAATTCACAAAGGCTCTGGTTTACAGCTCTAATTCCCTCCCTCCACTCTCCTAATGTTCTTTTCTCATTGAGCTAAATGAAGCACAGTCATTGCACTTGCCCATATGAAAACCGAACATCTACCACACTTCTTGAATTATGATCCATATTCTGATCCAAATGATGAAAATCAAGTGCTTCACATAATCCATTCAAATGACTGCATAGATATTGAGTTTTTTTTTTTTTTTTTAATTTTATTTTATTCTAACAATGTGTGTAGTAGGGCAAGCAGCCAGGGGATCACCAGGTCCAGCTTAGGTTTTGCATGAGGAAGTTGATAAGAATGGCATTAGGGTGTTAGAAGAATATTAAGGGTATAATAATAATTAGTTAGGGGAGTTTGTTATGGAATTTGGTTATAAATAGAGATAAGGAGAACAGGGAAGATAGACAATGTTTTGGTTAGTGAATTAGGGCTTGAGAGTGACCTCAAGATTGGGAGAGGGTCCAAGTACCTTGAATACTTGGTTTATCTTGTAATTCCGTTATTGTTTAACTTTCAATATATTTGGGTTCTATCCAAGAATCTTTGTTTCTTTGCTGGTGAAGACTCTTCCAAAGCTTCTCTTGTAATAGGTCAGAGGTTCATGCAAAGCTAAAGGGTTTCTGAAGGAGTTGTGTGCAGAAATGGCTTGAAGATTGTGAGTTGTGTGCAGAAATGGCTTGAAGGTTGGGAGTTGTGTGCAGAAATGGCTTGAAGATTGGGAGTTTGATGGAATCTATCTGTTAGTCTATTTGGTCTTGAGAAGCTTTCTAATAAAGTTACAACAGGTTGCCTAGAGTCGGTTTTGAAAGGTTGAGTGGTCAATTCATGGTGCTTTCGAAGATTTGAAGTGGCAATCAGTTTTTCCATGCTTAGTAGTGGAGGCCTTACAAATAGTTTCATCATTCATTCACAAGCTCTCTAGTCTTTCAGGCGAAGATATTGAAAGAATACTTTCTTTTTTAAATGTTTATTTGTTTTTGTGGCTACTCTCCATATTGTCTCTCAATGGTTGTATTTGTTGTTTGTATCCTCTTTCTTTTTCACTGCAATGGGAGTTGTATCCCCGGACATTTATTCTTCTTTGTCCTGTCAACGAAGAAGAGTTGACTCTTTCCCGTAGGCTCTCATGAAATGAAAAGAAAAGGAAAAAGAAAAAAAATCCATAACAAAAGGTCAATAACTATTCAACAAAAATGGAACCCCAAGGTAAACAGAGAAAAACAAACTAGTCTTCTCATCTTATTGCCCCTCAAATTCTTTTTTATAGAATGGTAATATTAATACACTTGCATACACTTGCTAGAGCCAACTCCTAAGCCCAACTAAAATACCTCAATTATGTTCTAAAACAAAACTCCATGTGAAAGGAGGTCAAAATCAAACTTTCAGGCTAAACAAAAGAAAAGGAACATGTTCATCACATCACAAGAGCAAAGAGAAGGAAGATAGATCGATTAGCAACAGAATAAAAAACATGACAGACAATCGGAGGCCAACAAGTTAAATTCCTCAACAAGACAACAACAGACATGCAAATATCAGCTTAGTACTGTCTAAATGCTTCAGAAAACGCAAGCATCGATTGAAAAACATCATAAGATTACTTCCACCGACAAATTTGATTAAAAAATTCCCCTCAAGTAGCAGGAAAATTTTCAGCAAAATAAGGAAAAAGCTCCACTACGAGTACCCAAAAGAAACAATCATCAACGCTTTCAAAAAACATAATCGCTTCCCCCAGAAACAATCACGACGAACCAATTCGCATAGACACAACCCGAAAGCGGAAAGGAAAAAAAAAAAAAAAAAAGGAATGAAAGTAAGAAAACGAAACCCCACAAATCAATTTCCAGAAATGAAAGAAACCCTTCAATTCTTAATCCTAACCTGCTCGCTGTTGGGTGTAGGAGGGAAAGCTCTATTCGACCGCTGCGTTATCGATGATTATAGAAAAACACCATAAAATTCCCAGCGAGATGACGACTCTTCGCTCCCCTCCTTCCACTGAAAATCAACAAGAACAAAAAGAGGAAAAAACATAAAAACACATGTAAATCAAAAATAAAAAACACAAAGAACACGCATGCGAAGAACAAATTATGCAAAAAGAGAAAAAAAAAATATATATATATATATATGAAGAGGAAATTTGGAAAGGAAAAAAGAAAAGAAAAAAAACTAACCCTACAACGATAAGAAAGGAAATGGGGTTTCGAAGGTGGATAGAAAAGGCATTTCTTTACAATTGAATTCCCCATTTATAGGGCAATCGAGGGTCCGGTGGGGGCCAAAGATTAAAAATAATTAAATAAATAAAAACAAAAACGTTACGAGTTCTTAGGGGCTGGTTGTGGGATATACGTGGAGTGTTGTGATTGGATGAAAATGGAAGAACTCAAAGAGACAAAGTGTTGACCAATGAGAATGAAGAAAGTGGCGAGTTTACGTGGAACTGGTTATAGGGGATCGAGCTAGAAAAGCGGATGGTCCGATGAATCCCGTTTATGGGGTTCGGATTACGTGTTTCGATTCTACTCTATGTTATGCGTATTACCCCTTGGTTGAAGGACACGTGGAAAGTGATGTTTCTGGAATTTTTAATTTAAATAGCAAAATTTTGAATTTGAAGGGAAGGGAAGGGAAGAATGATAATCGATGCTTTTTTCTTTTATAACTATTATAAATATATAAAAATTTATAGATCGAGATAGACTTTTCTGACAAGCGAAATTTATTGAAGTCAATCGAACAGTAAATTTTTTTTATATTTATAAATAATTTGACTCATTTTGTTATATTTGAAAACAATCGTTTTTTTATATTTATAAATGATTTGACTCATTTTGTTATATTAAAAAACAATCGTTTTTTTTTAAAAGAAAAAATTTTACATTTAAAACAATCTTTAAGAAAAGGAAAAACCACTTTTCTTTTCAATCCAAAATTGTGCTGCTTCAACCTTCTCGTTGATACTGATTTGAAATGTGAAGAATATGTCTCTTATTTATTTTATTTATATTTTAGGAAAAATATCCGTCTATATCCTAATTTTTGGATGTTTTATATTGTGAGTAATTTAATTTAGACTACTTATGTAAATTAGAGAAAAATACATAAACAAATAGATATAAAAGTAATCCGTTATTATTAAATTTGAGTTTTTTTTATGCTTGTCTTCTGCTAAATTATATGATGATAATTTTTCTTGTTACTTCAATGAATTTTTTTAGAGAAGAGTAATTATATATATATATATATAGGTGATTTCGAGAAAGTTTTAAATGAAATAGAGTGAAATTAGATACAAATAGTGGTCGAAAATGATTTATTAATCGATAAAAGAGAATTTGGGTTTGAATTAATATAATCATTGGCTAAAGTTTTAATTGATATAACCATTCAAGCATAAATGTATAAATTGATATTTCTCTCTCAATTATTATTATTTTTTTTCTATTGTCTTGATATTTCCAACTTCAAATCCCTCCTATATTGATAAGGCTCTATATCCATAAAGTTGTATGATATCTAATTCTTTGATGTTGAAACTACCTCCAAATTTAATGCAATTTGAAATCACCTCATTTGGATGTCTAGAAGTTAGTTTCTATGGTGAGAAATATAAGATGAACATATGATTCTTTTTTACCTTGTAAAATACACTTCTGTTACTAAAATTTGAAGTTGGGTGTCTACATAAATCTAGAAATATTAGATGAACATGTGATTGGGAGTACACACTCTAAATTACTTTGTCTAATTTGCATAAGACCTACTTCTATAAATCATAACTTCTTTTTTGATTTACAATAATGTTCAAATTTACACCGGAAAACCATTACAAAAACATGTGTTTTCTCTTGACAAAAGACCTAATTTAGGTTGGGCTCATCAATCATGTATTCGAATTTTGGAAACGATGAATATAAACTTTGGCTCAAGTCACGTAACACTTAAATCGTGGCTCACTACTACTGGAAGCACAAGTGGAAGAGTTCGTCAGAGCGAGTGATGAATGGTCGGTCAATAGACTACGTTCTTCGAAACAGGTGTTGAACGGTTGGACGGTGGCCACAAGCACATGAACACAAGTGAGAGAGGGAGAGAAAAGGGAAACCAGGGAGATGGAGATCTAAATGGTACTAGCGAAACCAAAAGGTGGGATTAGTATTGATTGTTTCCAAAATTTAGGTCATACGACACTGACGCAATGGAATCATTAGACAAGATAATCCAGCAATTTCCAACTCAAATGGATTCATCTCGAAAGCAAAGCAAACAGAACACCAACAGATAGTCCAGTTACACACAAGAAAGAAACAGTTCGCACTCTAACAAACAGAGCATTCAAATTCTTACCAATCTGGAGACTCAGAGTTAGAATCTGCAACCTACCTTGTTCCTCCATTTTCTTGAAGAACATCATCGGCTTCAGAGACTGCCGCAGAATGAACGCTAACGAGAAAGGAAACCCAAACGCCACAAAGCTCTGGATCGAAACTTCTGTAATCGGTGAACCACGAGTTACGTACGAAATCCAAGCCCCAATGCCGAGTTGAACCAGACCCAAAACCGCCATAGCTTTGCTTAACCTGTACACGTTCTTCATCATCTCTTCAACCACCTCTCTGGTTTCATTAGCCAGCGCCGACAGGTCTCTCTCCACGGTCGGCCCTTGGATGTCTTGGTGCTTGAAATCAGCCGGTTTCTGCTCGTTCTCCTTCTCGGAGGTTGAAGAAAATCTAGATTTCTGATCGAAATCCGAGATGAAGAAGAAGCTAGGGTTTCTCAATTTCAGAATACCGGATCCAATTGGTCCATTGAAATTAGGGCTATTGCTCTGAATCTGTAAATCGGGAGTGATTAGTTTCGAAATGGAATTGAGGGAGGGATCTGGAGAAGCCGTGAAGGAATTGAAGAGGTCAACTGTGGGGTTTGGAAATGTTCGTCGGGGAGATCTTAGAAATGAATGATCAGAATGTGGAGAAGGGATTCGGGAAAAGGGTTCGTGGGGGTTTTTGGAGATGAGAAAGGTGGAAGGAAGGAATGGTCTGAGAAAGTTGGAGCTTAACCTGCGCGTAACAATGGCGGCCATTTTTGGGTTCTTGATCATCAATTTGGAGGTTTTCGGCGAGAGACACAGAGAAAGAAAGAATCGAGATTTTTATGAAATACCAATTGCATTCTTATGTATTTAATTAATCATTTTCTTTGTAATTTATATTTTATAATGTATTACTTTAATGCCGTTGTTTCCTTTGTTTTTTTATTTTTCATTTTTTTTTTCTTTTGATGCAAGTTTTTTCCTCTCTTTTTTCGGAGGTTTTTTAAAATATTGTTTGTTTTTTACATTTTATATATTATTTATTGTTTGCGTACGGTATGTGTTACATTCGTAATGTGTTTAAAATATCTCAAAATACTACGAAAATTAACAAAACTACTATCTCTTTTTTTTATTATTATTAAAAAAAGAAGTTATTTCATAAAAACTATACTTCTTATATTATAAAAAATTATAATTATTATTCTAAACAAATGTACCACTTTTAGTCTCATAGTCATAGATTAGAAGCAAAAAGTTGAACACTTTATGATGCTAATTACTCATTCAGGCCTTTTGTTTAATTACTGTCGTAAAAGTATACAATATTATTTTTATGTAGACTGAACAACAAACTACATTTCGATACAATTTCTTATATTAGAGCTAAGTTATTTTAAATTGTCAAGTATAAAAATTAATTACTGCAATGACTAAATTGCTACCTAAGACTAATTTGTTTTTATTATTATTATTTTTATGAAAATTCTAACAAAAACCAACCATGTTTGATTCGGCAGTAAATGTTTCATGAATTTAATGGTTTTACTCTTTTAAACAATTAAAGTAGGAGCGTATTAAATTAAAAAGCAGAGAAAAAGAAACATGTTTAGAGATTGGAATGACAGAATTTGTAAAATTTATAATATAATGAAACCGGATTTTTTTTTCTTAATTTTCATTTATATATGACGTCACATCACATCATCCATCGAGATTCATAAAAACCAAACACATAAAGAAAAAAGAAAAAAGTAAACATAAAATTTCAATTAGAATCTCCCTCTCTGGGGCGGGGCTTCAGTTCAAGAAGTAGGCAACGAAGGAAACAAGTGAGGCACCGACGAGGGATCCGAGGGCGGGGAGAGCGGCGGAGGCGGCGCTGCTCGGCCCCGGCGCAGCGGCAGGAGAGAGAGACTCATCGGCAGCAACGGCGGCGCTGAGGGTGGCGGCGGCGAAGAGGGCGGCGCAAGCGAAGTTCTTCATTTCCATGGCGGATGAGATTGAATTGGCTTTCTTCGGCAGAAAACTCACTTCCGATTGAGATGAGAGCGATCGAACCGAAGAAGCCTTTGATTGTTGGATTGCTGCCTGAGGAACAATTAAGCTAATTGAGATTATTTATAGGTAAATCAGGATGCTAATTTTGGATTTTTTTTTTTTTTCTTTTTAAGTATTGTTTTGTTTAATTGGTTAAAAATTAAATAACTAGTTTGAGCGAGTCTTGTGTCGGCCCTTATTTCCCGTTAATATCTTGTGTCTAGTGAGGCTAATTCAAAATATTACTAATTACAACTTGGTTTTTCCTTTCTTTCACTTTTCCACTTTAATGCTACTTTAAATTATTTTTTGTTTTATGTATAATATCTCCTTTTTCAGAAGAATGCATAATATGTATAATATACTTTTAAACACCTCTATATAATAAAGTTAATTTAGTAAACGATTAAGCACTATCGATAATTATATATTAAATTTGTAACGAAATTCAACGTTAGATTGCATTTTTGAAGGGGGAGATTTAAGTGTTTTGTTTGGTGTAACAAGTAAGATAGGGGTATTCAAACCTCCGAAATAAAAAAGAGTACTTAAATTGGTTGTTGATTTATGCAATATTACTGATGTCAAATTTGTTGGATTGTGTCTATATTATGAGTAAATTTTTTTTTTTTTTTTTTTTTTTTTTGCTTTTAATGAAAATGTTCGTTTGCATCAATCATCATGGAGTTAAACTTTTAATCCTCCTACCTAATATTATTGAAACGAAGTTAATTGAAAAATTTTGGAGGTTTGTTGTTATTTATTAAAATATAAATATATTGTAATTTGTAAGAGCAATAATTACTGATTTTAAATCCCTAAAAAATGAAGAATTTATAATATATTCCACACAAAATGTATTATTATTATTATTATTATTATTATTATTATTATTTGTCAAAGGGATTCAACCATTTAAAGAACGAAGTTATTGGAATATTTCATGACCTATTGGTAGGGATGATAACAGGTGGGGTAATTTTCTCACATCGTTCTTCTTTGGAAATTAAGTCTCTATGTAAAAAAAAAACTATTTTTTAAATATTTGTATTAAAATACATTAAAATTATATATACTTTTTACTGTTATTGTAGTCAAATAGAAGCGGGGCAAGCTAGAAGAGTAGAAGAATTTGATGGGAATGAGGAGGACTCTCTGTGATCCGTAAACCTTTAAAAATCAAAATTAAAATAAAATTCAAAACATAAAAATTAAAAATGTAATATTTTGAAATACAAGAGTTAAATTAATATATATATATATATATAGTTTTTTTTTTAATTTTTGGAGGAAAATAGAAGAAAAAAGGAAAGGCACACACAACAAATAATAAGAATTTGAAGTCAAGAAATGAGAACACACTTCCCCGTTTCGTGTGTTTTGGTTGAACAACTTCAACTTCAACCTCAATCTCCCAAGTCCCAACATGTGAAATCTCAATTTTACCCCCCACCGCCTTTGAATTAAACGCCGCGTTTTCTTCTTTCCTTCTTCAACCCAAACGCCAAACGCCAAACTCCTCCTTTCTTTTTTTTCTTTTTTCCTTTCAACAGACGACAGCCCACAAACAGACCTATGGTTTTAGAACTTTTTAGAAAAAAAAAATATATATTTATTATTGTTTATTTTTTTTTAAACCATAAGATTTCTAAACATTTTGTTCTGTGTCGAATAGATTTATAACTTCTTTTTTAAAAAATGTTTAACAATTCTTTGTAAGTTGTTGTTAATTTAACCTTAGACATGTATTTGACACTATGGTATATGATCTTTAAACGCAAAATGTCAATTTGAACACAATTCAATTGATTAAAATATTATTCGTAACATTAATAAAAAGATCAAATTACTAAAAAATGTCAATTTTAGCGACTGTGTAGAGCATTGAATTAAGTTATAAAGTTATGTTAGAATCATAGTATTAAATTTTCGTCAATATCTCTATATTTTTTGTTTCCATAAGTTCATCAAATGTGAATCGAAATCTCCGTTATATCGTAGGAAAATCCACGAAACATAAAAGATAATCAATAAAATATTACCAATATAAATATAATATAAATAATAGACATGTTAACTTGTTAAAAAATCATAAAACATTTATTTACTAATTTAAATTTATTATTGGTATTATTTTTTATAATTTAAAAAAAAATCGTTCAATAAATACGTTAACTTCGATTGTCAACGGTATTGAAATTAAGAAAGGAAAAATGAAAAAACACAATTTGCAGCGAACACAAATAATTTAATTAGTTTTTAGTTTTTTTGAATTCCACGTGGCCGCAAATCTCACGCAACTTTTCACCACGCAATTGGATGGCTAGTCCCGGTGGGGTCCACACGCCTTCCGGCCCACCCTATAAATAATCTCCGAATACAGCGCTGTCATTTCACCAACTCACAATTTCCAGAATTCACACACATTCCCTTTCTTCTCTTAAGTAATTTCTTTCACTTTCAATGGCGATTTCCGGCACTTCCAAGATCTCCACCGTGCTCGTTCTCGCCGTCGTGGCTATCTTCTCAGCCGTCGCTTCCGCTCAGGAAGCTCCAGCCCCGGCGCCGGAGCTCGACCGAGGAGCAGCGTCGTCTCTGCCTGCTGCGGTGTTCATGCCTCTGCTCTTTGCTTCCTTCTTCCTCTCTCTTCCTGCACTTTTCAAGCCCTAAATTAAATCCCCATCGCGGATCGTTCATTCATATACGTTTATTAATTATTATCATTTTATATTTAGAGCTTTATTTGATCGGAAAATTATTATAATAATAATAATTAAAAAAAAATGAGATTTCTACAATCTCTTTAGGTTTATTTGTTCATTGTTAGCGATCTGTATTTGCTGTATAATTATTTTTAGTGTGATTTATTATTATTAATAACAATAGACTTTGGTTCTTTCTATTTCAATTTTGGACTTCACAGTCAGTGATTGGACAAATTAAAATATGATTATTAATAATTTAAAGTGAGAAAATGGGATTAACTTAGATTTGATTTACATGGGGATTTATATTTATTTAATTAAGGTTATAAATAGGTCAAATTATTAAAATATGAATTTGGATATCAGAGTTTATGGAATCAAATGGATTGAACGTAAAGTTTGAATTATGAAGTGAATTATTAAATTAGAAATATTGGTAAAAAGGGGTATCTTTTGAAACAATTTATACCACAATTTTGTTTGAGATTGCGTCTCTTGGAGGACAGAACAGCATAAAGTTTAAAGAAAATTATTCTTTTTCTTTTGAATTTCATGATTTTAAAAACTCAATAAGTTGTATACGTACTCTGAATAAAACCAAACAAAATATATTATTAAATCTAAAAGTACCTCCTTTCAATTATGAAATACATATATATACTTCAGTCTTTCTTCTTTTAAGATCATATTTTGAAGATCAATTTTTTACACCTTTGAACTTTAAATTTTCATTATATAAATTTAAATTGAGTTATTAATTTTAATTTTATGTTTAAAAATAAATAGACATATATTTTAAATTTTAATTAGGTTCTTTTCAAATATAGTAACAAGAACAAAAATATTTATAAATATAGCAAAATTGTTCATCTAGGATAAACCACGATAAATTGTCACAATAGATATAAATAGCAGTCCATAGACTTAGTTGTAAATATTTTTAGCATTTTTGCCATTTAAGATAATTTCCGAATTTGAATCCCTTGTTTTTATTTCAGGTTTACATTTCAATCCTCTCTCATAATAAAAGAGTATAAAAGTAAATTATTACATGCTATGGTTAAAAAATAATGTTAAATTATTATATTTAATTAAAAACATATTTTAACGGTCAAAATACATTTAAGTTCTCTGTATTTTCAATCAATCTTAAATTTAGTTCTTCAAAATTAACCTCTATAAAAATAAATTAAATAATAATAATAATTTTCATCAAAGAAAAGATATTGCAAATATATTTTCATAATTTATAAAAGAAAGGTTCATCTAAACTAACTTTTTATTTTTAAAAAAAAAAAAAAATCAACTGATTATGGAGACTAATTTTTAAATTCATTTAAAGTACATGAACATTTGCTTCTTGGGTCGGACTACCATATTTTTCTAAATACTTTTCAAACAACCATATTTTTTTAATTTTTTTTTTCAACCACAATATTAAAATAAAACATCCACTAAAAATTGGATAATAAAAGTACATGACAAGCTAGGACAAAAAAAAAAAGATATTTTAACTTATTTTAAATAATTAATGATGTAAAGCATTTAAAATTAATTTGCATGTTAACTAGAAAACAATAAACAATTTGTGGAGTTTATTTATCCATTAATTTGCATGTTCTCTTATTAATTTTCCGAGGAAAAAGAAACACATAGTTCATAAGATATTTTGTCCAATAAGTAATAATTATCGAAGTTTCGAAAAGTAAACACATCTATAAAACATAGATTAAGAATTTTAATAGCATCGTCCAAACCCTAAATTCTAAACCAAGAAAGAAGGAAAAAGAAGGGAGGGGGGCTAATTTTTAGGATACTGAACGTTTACTTCAAAACGTTGCTAATATTTTAAATTGAGGAAAATAAATTGAATGGCCTACATAGTACATACCTAAAAAGGCTAAAAATCAGAAATGAAATATTTGAATAAATTAAAGTGTCATCCATACGTTATAATTAATAATCTCCGAAGAATTTTTAAGCCAAGAAAAAGAAAAGTAATAGAGCCTTTATTCTTGAAAGATTACAAACCAACGGCATCTTCCAAAACCAAACAAATAATGAAAGCCCCCAACTTCAAATTGCTTTCACAAACTATATATATATATATATATATATATATTTTTTTTAACTATGCATTATCTCAATTTAGTTCATATATTTTAAAACTTTTATAATTTTAGTTTCTATAGTAATTTTTTTTTCTTTTTTTAATCAAAGTTAGCCGTTGGTTTTGGAGAAATTATCTTAAATGGTAAAACTGCTGGAAATTTTTGCAACTAATAGCAAAATTCTCAAAATTCAATTTATATTTGTAAATATTTTGGTTCCTTTCGCTATATTTGAAAAAAGACCATAGTTTTACATATGTAATAATTTAGTATTTTTCTAAAGAAAAGGATACAACTTGATATTTAATCAAGTTATCACTCTATATGGGTAGAAAAGTTCACAAAATCTTAATAGTATATTTCACGATAAAATTTATTTTGCTTTAAGTTGTGAAAGACTATTTCTAAGTTGACATTGACACTAATTAAAATTCAGATATTTAATCAGTTTATCAATCCATACAAATATGTCCAAGAAATTTTTTATTTGAATCTCCTTATTCAAAATCTAAAAATTAAGATCACAAGATACAATGAGTAAATTGATGCTCATAAAAGCTTTTGAATTATTTTCTTCTGAAAACAAAAGTTTTTGAATTATTCGAAAAATAAGATCACGGGATATAATAAAATATAATCATATCTAAAAAAATCTAAATTCTATATTTTTTAAAAATATATAAATTGGTCATCCACTTCAAATTTTCATCTGATTTTATCCAATTTATGGAAAGATTTCTGAAAAATGATAAAACAGAGACAGACAGCCACCAACACATATTTCAGGAAAGTGGTAGACAATAAACAAAATGCTATCATACAATTAGAACAGTTTCTTCCCTCTCCAATAATTACTAATATGACAAATCATCACTAACAAAAAGATACACCACGCAAATAATAATAATAAAAGGGGGAAAAAAAACTGTTTTTTATTGTAAAATTTGAGTACAATGTTTCATTCAAAGCCAAACCCTGATGTTACTTTTTTTTTTTTTTTTTTTTTTTTCTCTCTCTCTTTTCTTGTATCAATACCAAACACGACATTGACATTCCGATTAATCTTCCTTTTAAAATACCAAACCAATACATTTTGTCATTTTCCAATTGTTTAGTACAGCACGTATAAGAACCCGTACATTTTATTCAGCTGTGATACATGTGAGATGTGAATGTGATAACACCTTTTTATTTCACCATCATCGGAAGAATAAGCTTGGATTTGCAACATTCATTTTCTCATTATGACATAATGTCATTAGCTTTATTTGATTTGTAGAACATGAGAAGTTCGAAGCACCGTGTTCGATACCCCATCCCTTCCATTTCTCAATAATATCAGACTCCACACCAAGCAATTCGACATCTGAAACGGGTTTTCAAACTCTTCGATTACATTGCAAGTGTATATAAAGACTAACAATATAAAAATTATTCACATTACATGGACTAAATTGTTAATTTCAGTTTCTAACTATTAGATGACATTGCAATTGTAACTGAGGACAAACAATACATAAAGTTTGGCATTTCATGGACTCTTTGAGCCAGGGTCCAAGTGTTGAAATAAAGTGATTTTCTAATGAATATGTAGGGTTCAAATTGATAAAGATACTGAATTTCGAAATCCCAAGACTCTATGAACAATGAAAACGACCAGCAATATAAGTTTCAAGGTTAATTGCGGTTTCCCCCATCCAAAAGAGCCAAATGATTACCATATTAAAACGTGAAATGTCAAGTAGTAGACAGCAAAATGTAGTGAAGCTGAGCTTAAGGGCGGAGAGTGCTTGGTGTGTTCCATACCTGAATGAATTGGTTCTTCACCTGATATGCAAGTCACTGAGAAAATCCGACAACCTGAAAATAGCTTCAAATTTATTTAAAGGTAAAAATTCACAAGAAATGGACAACAAAAAGCAAATGCACAGAACAAAACCTAATATTTTTAGCTATAACAGTGAAACCATCTTCATTCCCAATATGACGCAGAGCTATCTCTTCCAACCGGCCATCCCGATGAGCATGCTGCAGTAAGAAAATCACATGAAAATTTGACTCTCATTTTGAAGTTAAGGCAGCAGAGTACAAAGCAGATGCATATAAGGATGAGAGGAAAGCCATATTCGAAACAAAAAATAGGCTTCCCATTTGGAAACAGATGAAGTCATGGGCGAAAGTGCACATATGAGGAAACTACTTCCAGATTAATTTCAAATTACAGACATACTCGGATAATAAACAACCAATCTGGTAAGAATCAGCCTGCACAGAACTTTGCTAAATGCACAAATCAAACATTAGGAGAGCATGCTTGGTGTGGGTAAGCAAGAGGGTGAAGAAATGGAACTCTGCGTAAAATCTAGGAATGAAGAAGATAGCCGGTAACAAATATTCCTAATTCCCAGTAGTAAAATACAACACTTAAGAAGTCATAATATAATCTACACAACGAAAAGGTTGTTTCATAAATAGACCGTCGTCATCTTGGTAACTTGGTAACTAATTTGCCCCAGGACAAATAACTATTGCCTTTCACAAAGTATTGCTCCCCAATAGCATGGCAATTATGACAATTGAAAAAGTCTACGAGCTTGTCTTACTGCACATGGGAACACTGCTAGGTGGCCAAAAATGCTAGAGTAGCAAATATTCAAAGTTTTTGGACAAGACTAGAAAGGAACTCGCCAAACACCCAATATACATCAGGTTACAACTACCTAAGAAGAATGTAGCTCAAAAACTATGACTCTTCATCATTTGATAAGTTAGCTTCACAACCCAACTGCATTAGTGCCATCTCCAAAAGTGTTAAATCTTCAATATCTAAATCTTCATCACTAAAATCCAAATCCTCTAAGTCTTCGAACATATCAAAAAAGGCATCCATATCGACAATATTAGATCTGCTTGGAGGAGTTCTCCATGATTGTGGTCGGCGTGGAGGTGGCCTGTGATATTTCCATGTGTATGAACCAGGAATGACCAAATGCTGGAACACAACAAACATTGTATCAATCAAAAGATTGGAAAGCCAATCTGCTCTAACGAAATTAAATGACAAACAGAATGCACATAGATCTGAAGATAACATCCATCAGGAATCACATCTTTCAATATCTACCACAAAAACTGATTGAAAATGAACAGCACTGCTTATGCGACACCTATGACATGTCACCAAAAAATACAAGGGTCGTTGAGCTTGCAACACTCATAGGATGAAGAAGAATGTGACAGAGCAGTTGCATATGTACTTTCTAAAAGACGAGCGCAGATGATTGGCGCATGGCAAGCATATATAGATTAACAGAACGCAGATTAGAAGAGGTCCCGCCCGTTTTGCTAGAATGCTAACCTACAATTATCTTCCCATGAAAACCCTTTCAAATCAAACACCTGTAAGGCTGTAAGTATATAACTTTTTATTAATTTCAATCAGAGGGATCCCTCAATCAATTGTAGCAGGTCTAGCAATACGATCTCGGTGTCCAAAATATATAATTTCATCCTACGAGGAACTGAACTTAGACCGCCAAAGAAGTCAGCACATATCCAGATCTCAAAAAGAATTTCTTCCATAAACTCATGTCCACAAAGCCAAACATGTAACTATTCAACATGTTTCCTAGGGCGTTCACAGATTAGCTAAACCAAACAGGTTGAGATTTCCATTCAGCAGGCTGCATATCAATTATCAATTTGGAAGGGGAAAAAAAGGGAAGACAATTTGGACAAAGGCATAATGAAAACAGAAGGAAGAAGAATAAAATTCAGGAAAATTGCAAATTCCTCACAGCATAAAAGGCCACTACAACAACATCCAGCATGCTTGGAAGAGCACAATTAGGATAAGGAAAAACTGAAGTAAATGCTTTCAGAGGTAAGCTTACCTTGTAAAAACAACTGGATCCAAAAGGGCAGTTCCCATTTCCAAAGTTAAAGTGCTTGCAATCTATTGATCTGCACATGAAAATAATATAAACTCGCAGATCAGACTAGCAAAATTATCTCAAATATTAGCTCATACAACTACTTTAGCAGTTATGCAATTTCCATTCTCTAAATAACTTTGATTGATCTTTCCTATGGTCTATGGAGCTTTTCAGATTACATTTAATACATAATAATTTCCACTGACAAAATTGAGTTTGATAGAAAAGAAACAAAAAACAAAACGGAAGGGAAGCAGAAAACATGAGCAGAATGGAAAACAATTGAACAGTTTCCAGAATGAAATCACATATTAGGAATGAAGAACATAAATTTACCGCAGCCTTGACTTGTAGCTATCAACAATCTCTTGCTTTTCTTCCTTCGAAGAATACCAAATGACACTTGGAATCACAAAGTATGACAACTTCCTACAAATTGGGCAGGCTCTTAGAGCACTATTAACATCCATTCCAGAGGTAGATGAACTATTGCGCCAGTTTCTAATACAAGAAATGCAGAATGGATGATCACATTCTGATAGAAGCCCAAATTTCCTCTCAGCTATTTCGGTTTTAGAAAGAACACGCTCCAGGCAGACACTACACTCTATGTCTTGACTATTTTTCAAAGACTCGAGATGTTTTTGCTTTTTCTCACATGCCTTCATGTGCTCCTCTCTTTCGTCAGTCCTAAAAGGATGTAAACATTGTTTTCCACATGTGGGACATAGGTCCCCATGAATATGAGGACAATTTTCACCACGTGGACATTCACTACCAGCCGCGGCAAAAGAACAGATAGGTATATCAGCTGGACCAACAACCCTTGCCTCCCCATTTCCCCAATCATCAAGACCATCTGGATGTTCAGACTCTCCACCCCAAGCAGATTCAATACGCAAGGGAATACTGGGTATCTCTGAACCAGCAAGCTCGCTTGTAGATCCAGGAAAAGGAGAAAGTGGCCTTGATAGTTGGGGATGAGTTATAGAAACAGATTCAGACACATGAGACTGCTGAGAATTCGAAGATGATTCTGCGTGAGAAACTTTAACATGATCATATCTGCAACGACTGCCAAAAGCACACCTTCCCTTTTGATAGTACGTACAAACCTGTTATGGACGATACATCAGAAAGAAAGAATAGCCGGAGCACCAAACTGACTGTTGGCTTACATTATAATAATTGGTAACACAGAGGAGTGGAAGTAATATTTACATTGCTTGGTGGTGCCGTCCAGTCATGAGAAAACTCACAATATTCCCCTTTTAAACATGCTCCATGCGCAAAATACTTGCATAGGACCCTAAACAAACCACCAAAGTAAAGTTACCACGAGTATGAATGAAAAACAACAACAACCCAAACTTCATAATATTAAAATACAGCATCAATAACAACAACCCATCAAAACAGCCTTCATGAAACTAAAATTCCAAATATCGAAATAGCCTATACCTAATAAATTAAACCATATACCAAAGAACCATGACGAAGATAACTCGACTAAGTTTCACAGCCAAACAAGGCAAAACATGAACCGCAAGAAAGAAAGAAAGAAAGAAAGATTAACAAAAAAAAAAAAAAAAAAAAAAAAAAACAAAAAAAAAAAAAGAAAAAAAAAAAAAAAAAAAAAAAAAAACAAAAAAAAAAAAAGAAAAAAAAAAAAAAAAAAAAAAAAAAACAAAAAAAAAAAAAGAAAAAAAAAAAAAAAAAAAAAAAAAAACAAAAAAAAAAAAAGAAAAAAAAAAAAAAAAAAAAAAAAAAACAAAAAAAAAAAAAGAAAAAAAAAAAAAAAAAAAAAAAAAAACAAAAAAAAAAAAAGAAAAAAAAAAAAAAAAAAAAAAAAAAACAAAAAAAAAAAAAGAAAAAAAAAAAAAAAAAAAAAAAAAAACAAAAAAAAAAAAAGAAAAAAAAAAAAAAAAAAAAAAAAAAACAAAAAAAAAAAAAGAAAAAAAAAAAAAAAAAAAAAAAAAAACAAAAAAAAAAAAAGAAAAAAAAAAAAAAAAAAAAAAAAAAACAAAAAAAAAAAAAGAAAAAAAAAAAAAAAAAAAAAAAAAAACAAAAAAAAAAAAAGAAAAAAAAAAAAAAAAAAAAAAAAAAACAAAAAAAAAAAAAGAAAAAAAAAAAAAAAAAAAAAAAAAAACAAAAAAAAAAAAAGAAAAAAAAAAAAAAAAAAAAAAAAAAACAAAAAAAAAAAAAGAAAAAAAAAAAAAAAAAAAAAAAAAAACAAAAAAAAAAAAAGAAAAAAAAAAAAAAAAAAAAAAAAAAACAATGTCAAGAAGCGAGGATGGGAGAGCATAATCCTAATCTATCATCCAATCATCAATACTCATACAAAAACAAGTGAGAATATGAAGAAGAACATATAAAGAAGCGTAATCAAAACGAAAACTGACCTTTTAGACATGGCGATCGAAAGTAAAAGCGAGGAAAGGAGAGAAACGGATTGAAATCAAAAGAAATGAATGGAAATCTTGATTGATTAAAGAAAGTAAGAGATGATTTGAATAAGATAAAAGCAGTGGAGGGAAATGAAAAGTGGAAAAAAGAACGAAATCAACGCAGTTCATAATTCATTCGGAGAAGGAAAAGAAGCAATGGCTCGCGCCTGTACGGCTGTACCTAGGGCTTTTTTGGCGGTCAGTATCCATTATAAGCATTGGCCATTCATTTTAGGGATAAACTCCAGAAATGCCCCTACGGCCAAATGGGACAGTGTTTCAGAAATTCGAGGGTATTGTTGTGATAATACTCAAGTTTGGGATGAATCATGAATGTATTAATTTGTAAATAATTCAAATGTTTTTTTTTTCTTTGTTATGTTATGGCTTTAAAATATCTAATTGGCTGTCTCTCTTTGCGCGTTTAGGTAAGAATAGTGACCGTTATATATATTTTTTATTAGAATAACCTGGAATAATTAATGTATCTATATGGCCGAGATTTCAACCTTCGCTTATCCACTCTATTATTTTTATTATTATTTTTTTCTTTTTAACCATTTACCCTAAACTTTTATATACTTTATTAAAATCAACCTAACTCAACCAGCGTAATGTTGATAATGCTCAATTTCCTCATCATACATGTAAAAAAAAAAAATTATAATTAGACTAGGTTCATGTTTCCTATCACCTATCTCACATATTGTTAAAAAATTAAACAAAAATTGTTTATGTGTATTAACGATTTATCTTCAACCAAACTATTGGTGTTATTTTCTTCTTTCATTTCAAAACTTTTTTTTTAGTTCAACTGAGAGACTTGAACGTTTGACCTCTAGATTGATGACATATTTAAAAGGTTCGGGAGTGTTTGGGATAAGAAGTTGAGTTATTTGGAATTTGTTTGGTTTAAACTTTTCATGGGTTTAATTATGAAAACAAGTCATTTTTGGAAAAAAATTAAAGTGTTTGAAATCACTTTAAAACACTTTCAAAGTATATTTATTGAATTAGTTTAAATAAAAAATACTTTTCTCAACAAAATAATTGTTTTCTGTTGCCAATCCAAACAAGTCTTTTGTTTAGGGATTTATTAAGTCTAAGGAGCTTTTTAATCAATCATTCTATGGTGTAAGGAGTTAATAAGTTATGAAATTGATGTTTTTTATTTGTAAGGAGCCGAAAAAAAAAAAAAGAAAAAAAAAGTGGAGTATAACTTCACACCTCCAATTCCTACTTCTATAGCCATGCATACCCTTCTATTATTACTCTCGTTACATTTTGAATTTTGCTTATATTTATCTAAATTTCACAAAATGTTGATCTAATATATCTCTTAAACAAAATTTTAATTTATGTGTAACAAGCAATTAGAAACTTAATAATCATTTATCTAAGTGTAACTTAACTTGTGATATATATCATCAATCAAGAGGTCCAAAAGTTCAATTATCTACCTTCCACGTCTTGTTCGACTCAATAAAGGAAAAAAGTGAATGATAAATTTGCCATATTTGCGTCTATATTGTTACAAAAAATATAATTTTGGACCTACACGAACATAGCATAATAGTTTAAGCATAAATGTCCTAACTTAATAGGTTTTATGTAGGTTTAAATGTTTAAAATTTCTCCCCAATGTTTGTATGTTATATATTTTATTATAAGAGACCATTGAAACTTTCTATATAATTTATAAATTAAACCAATACATTATTTCAAGTTTTTAAAACTTCTTTCTTTTTTTCATATAAGTTTTGTTAAGATAAATGGTGATTATGAATTCAAAGCAAGTGAGAAGAACGTCTACATACCCAAGAATAAATGAAGTTTTTCATGTTCGCGCTTTAATGCATCTTTTTGTGTTTTTTTCTTAAAAAAAAGGTCAAATGAACAAACGTTGTCTTGAAAACTTAATTTTTTTTTTTTAAGTCTCAAAAGCGTTAAAATTATATAAATAAGGTTATTGAAATTTTAATAAGATGTAGGTAGGTTCAAAGTTTCTAATAACCATCTAGTCATTCAATTTTAGATCTAATAAATATTGATTATATTTATCATGAATATAATTAACATTAATTGACGCATACTTCTTATTTTTAAGTTTAAGTTTCAAATTAATCTTTGTATCGTACTGGTATTATCGATGCGTCAATTGTCAAAGTGAACATAATTCGAATGACACATGAAGTACATATTACACCAATAAAATAAGAGGTTTTAATTATTATATCAATACCCATGTTGAAATAACAATCATTTTTAGTACAAATAAATGAGATGTAGATAAATTATTATGAGGTAAATTGGGTTCTGCCAAATTAGCAAAATATATGGATTCCACAAATTAAAAAACGATTTAGCAAAGATAAGAAAAAAAAAAAAAGAAAAAAAGAAAAATAATGGATAAGGAGAAAATCCTCTTCGACAAGATAAACCAGAAGCTCAAATCCACGAAAATCAACCACCATGGCCACAGCAATCACACCATTGGCGTTCTTCTCCGCCGCCGCCACATCCACCGGGACAACCGCCCCTAAACCAACGCAAACTCCGCCGCTACCAAAGCCCCAAGTTACCATCCTCCAATCTAAACCTCCACTTTCAACATCAACCGCCCCAATCTCCATCGCAGCCACCGCCATCGCCGTAGCCGCGATCCTAAGCACCACTCCACCGTCCCTCGCCGACAACGGCGCCGGTTTCAACGTCTACTACGGCACTGCCGCCAGCGCCGCCAACTACGGCGGTCTTGGCGGCAACGCCAGCAAGAAAGACACAGCGGAATACATCTACGACGTGCCGGAAGGCTGGAAAGAGCGATTAGTATCCAAGGTCGAGAAAGGTACTCCAAAATCGCAATCAAAAAGGTCTATTAGTTCTCAATTCGTTTCGAAAATCAATTTTACGTTCTTAATTCCCCAGGTACGAACGGAACCGACAGTGAATTTTACAATCCGAAGAAACGAACAGAGAAAGAATACCTAACTTTCCTGGCTGGAATCCGGCAATTAGGGCCGAAGGATGTGATTCTGAATAACCTAGCTTTATCGGACGTGAATCTGCAGGATCAGATCGCTAGCGCGGAGAGCTTCTTGGCGGAGGAGAAAAAGGATGAGAATGGACAGATTTATTATGTGTACGAGATCGACGGCGCCGGAACTCACAGTTTAATATCGGTGACTTGTGCGAAGAACAAACTGTATGCGCATTTTGTGAATGCGCCGACGCCGGAGTGGAATCGGGACCAGGATATGCTCCGGCATGTTCATGAGTCGTTCAAGACGATCGGATCGTATTAGCTAGCTTTTGTGGGCATCGTCGGAGATTTGATCGGAGAGTGTATGAATTGGTAATTATATGCTTATTCTTGAATGATGAAATCTGATGCTTTAACTTCGGCCTTTCACACTCATCTCTGTTTTCAGAATTTCGTCAAGAATTTCAAAAGTTTTGGGAGGATGATTTACTTGTGTAAATTGATCAAGATTAAACTATGTATATTGACATTTAGTATGAGTATATGTACATGTCAAGTTTCAACATGACTCAATTTCCTTAAAACTTCATAACATTAAATTTTCAAGATATATGGTCTCAAATTCAATTAGTATGCTTGGATTAGCTATATATATTTTTTTGACGAACTTGAACACGTACCATCCATTTTTGGAATAATAATGGATGTCTTGTCTAGAAGTATGCCAAATAATAAAGTTGAAACTCTTATATTCATGTTACTTGATCTATTAAACCGATTCAACAGACATGAAGTATATGTTATTAACTTCGAGATTGGAATTGGAATCCTCTTACCAATATTGAATTTAAAAATTAAAAAAAAAAAAAAAAAAAAACATTAAAGAAAAAAAGCTTGTTTCGAACATTTCACTCAGAAAGATGAGCAGCACAACAAACTCCAAACAATCAATCGAGTAAAATCCTTTTTTTACAACCTCGGTAGTCGGTTCTAGTTAAAACAAGGTGAAACCATCATCGTAAGAAACATGGCATCCCCGACGACAAGGAGGGGCATGTTCATCGTACTCAGAGCAACAACTCCACCGTCTCTTCCAGTTGCCAGTTCCGGTATTTGGACGGTTGGACTTATCATTCCACTTGTAAACGATCACGCCAGAGCCGTCGCTCCACTCACCGTCAATTCCCTGGTGTGGCGGCGACAACGAAAACAACCCCCTCTCCCCTATAAATAAAACCTATCTTAATTCCAATACAAACTTTTCACATAAAATTGAAACTTCAGAATTTTATTAGACACGATGATGATGCGTAAGAAAGTAAATTTAACAAATGTCCCAAAATTAAATAAGCCCAAATAGTGAAGAAATCAAAATTAAACGTAAGGGTACGATACGAACCAGTGATGTGGCCGTGGAAGGCGCAAGCGGAAGAAGAATTATCGAGATCCGAGTAAACGGTGTGGCACCGTAAGCAGCGTTTCGCGGCGGCGGATCGGAAACTGGTGGAGTTTAGCGGAGGGTTGATTGAGCTCGAGCAGGCCATGATTTTTGATCCTTTCGATGATGGAAATCTAAGGCTGTGATTTAAGCTTGGTGGTAACGCCATGAGCAAGCATCCAAATGAGAGAAAACTGGGATTCGGAGGTTAGAGATGAAATCGGGTGATGGAGCCGCTACGAGAGGCAAAATAAAGCCCACAAACTTCCTTGCGGCCCATTTTGGAGCGAGGAGAACTTTACGATAATGACTCTTCTCTTTTTACGATCTTCCAAACCTGCCCCTACACCTTGCACTATTATTATTATTATTATATTATTAAAAAAAAAAAAATCATCAACGTACTCAATAGTCGATTCCTAACCCGAGGGCAAAAAGAGAAAGAGACAATTTCTAACCGTCATCTCATCCATTGCATTTCCTACCGTAGTGACGTCCAAAAGAATGTTGTCTATTAATTCCATAGCCTCTCTACGGGGAGGGGAAGTGAAGAAGAGAGATAGTAGATCACTACTATTGAGCAAACTTTTGAAACTCGATATAAATAAAAGACATATCTACGAGAATCACGAAACAACCCACAAACATTTCTCAAAGTTCCACCATGAATCAACCTTTTTATTTATAATTCTTCTTTATTTGAAAATATCTCCGTATTGTTAGCACTAAAAAAAACATCTCTACAATTACTCAAATTTGTATTATTTAGGATTCTTCTTTATTTATTCATATATTTCTATATCTAGATTTTTTTATTTATAGTATATGTGGAGTGGGAGATTAAACCTCGTATCTCGAAATTAATGATACAAGTTAATATCTATGGAGCTATATTCATGTTGGCTTTTTTTTCCTCCTGAAAAACTATACTTGGATTTATATAAGTGGCTATGAACACTTTAACTTATTTTAAAAAATAGCTCATATTTATATTGATTTCCGTAGCAAAATTAAGACAAATGCTAAACACAAATACTATACTGGTAAAATTTGATTTCAAACATGCCATAGTAAAATGGACAACTTAATTACCATTGGTTTGTTCTATTACATTTGTTTAATTAAAAGTTAAAATAATATTTATGTACTATGTTAGGGTTACTTTTGGACCTAACCTAAAAATGTCAAATGCTAGGAAAAAGCCTAAAAAAAAATACCAATTAATCTTTTGGAGAGTCTAGATCTAGAATCCTTGATAAGATTTGGAAAAACTATGGTGAATACACTATTATAATTTCAAATGAGTGAACTTCAAATTTTCACCTCCTCCCCATTTTACTCTTAGGATCAAAATGGAAATCCTTTTTCTTTGTTTGGTAGACTCCTATTCCCTAAATTACAAAAATACATGAATATTGAGTGAGATTTTCTTGATGATATTTTTCATTCACATATCCAAATTTGACGGTAACACACTGAACTAAAGATATTAGTAAAATCTTGATCAAAATTTTAAAATGAAAATAAAATTTAAATTTCAACGTAATCATTTTTCAAATGGGTTAAATTTTCAAGAACTACTAAAATGATCTTTTAGTTCAAAGATAAGTGTCAGCTTAAATTGTGACTTAAGTACTTTGCTACAAAATAATAATAATAATAATAATTTAAAAGAAGAAATTAACAAGAACAGTTTGCTACAAGGATAAGTGTACTTTAAGTTGTGACTTAAGTATTTTCCTTCATTAAATTATAGTTTCGTGAAAGGGTTGAAAATATACAAATTTATGAACCTACAAAAATTACAAAACTACATGCATGAAACGTTACAAGTTCTTTTGTTGTAAAAATGATCAAACATCAGTGTGATTGGTTCATTCATATATATATAATTAAACACAAAACCTAGAATATGATGAGGGAGAGCATTATAAGTTGGCTTAAAAATTGACATTATCCAAAAACTTTACAACTAAATCGGTATTTTAATTTGCAGCTTTGTATCACAGTCCCATCTCAACTTAACCACCTCACATAATCAACAATATACACAACACAACAACCAAACGACGAACATCGCGCAATAACAATCCGTCGTTTACAGACATTGTTATTTAACCACACACAAACAACACGAAAAAGAGAAAAAAGGGAAGTGAAGATTAATGAAGATGGAGGAAGAGGCCGTGTTGTGATTGGTGTTGGAGTTGGAGTTCAGGAGAAGGTTCATTGTCGTCATCAAAGTAGTCAAGACCAAGGGCGCCATGGCCGTGACCAAAGGCCTTGATATGGTCTTTAAGGGAGCGTTTGTGTTTGAAGTCAGAACCACAAAAGCAATACCAAATCTTGCCGCAATTCTTCTCGTGGGTTCGCCAATCGCCTTTGACAGCGAAGGCTTTGGTGCATTTTCTACAAGTGAAGGGCTTGATGCCGTGCTTGCGCTTGTAATGCGTTTGAAGGGTGCGGAAATCCTTGAGCGGCCGCGACCGTGGGTTGTCGATGTTGTGTTTGCAGCCAGCCGCGCAGCAATAGCATGGGAGCCTTAGCATTGCGGTTGGTTGTGTTCCTTTGAGTGATTCTGGGCCTTTCCTGTATTGCGATCCATGCCCCCACATATGCATCTACATTATTCAAATACAATGTCATCAATATTAGCTCAAAACTTTAAACCCATCAAAGTTTCCACCAAAATACTTTAAACAAAACCTCCACCGAACAGAAGAAAATTTCAATTTTTTTAGTTGAAGAATAAGTGCCTTATTTGGTGTTTAAGAGGTTTTTATTATTAGTATTTTAAATAATTATACAAAATTTTAAGCTAAAAAAATAATTTTTTTTTTTAAGAACTATCTCTTCTCTCTAAAATTATTTTTCTAATTTTTAATATCACATAATTATTCTATAAAAAAATGGCAAAAAATTACTTTATGGATATTTTAAACCTATGTTAAAGAACTCATTGACTAAAAATCTAGGTTTAAAAATTCAAAAACGAAATGCATCTATGCTTGAACATTCAATGCCATAATTAAAATAAGTACATTTTTAAAACTTAAAGACCAAATACACGTATAGTCTTCAAAATTTGGAGATTAAAAAAGTAATTTTTCCGAAAATAACCTCTTTAATAATTCAGACTGTTTTTGTGTACTTTTGAATTTCGTTTTCATTTTGGTTTCTCTGTACTTATAACTATTTGTGTCCATTCATTTTCATTTTTTATTCATGACACTTCATTAAACTATATTTCTTAAAATGTAATCATATAAAACAATTACTCTTTAAAAGTATAGAAATAGACATTTCAAAAGTGAATCAAAATGAATTAAAGTCGAAAATAGCCCTAAGTTTTAGGTTAAAAGCCTCAAGTAATTATTGTTATGAGCAATCGCTTGGATAAAAGAAAACACAACTAATTAAACTAATATGTATATTTATGAGCGAATAATTATTGTTATTATTTGTTTCTGATTGGTTAAAAAGAAGAAGAAAACATGTTATTGTTCTTCATTGTTATTTTCTGAAGAGAACACCTTCAAGTGTTGATATTTATTTTTTTAGAAAAATGAAGAATGTTTAGTTTGACCTTTTTTTTTTAAAAAAAAAAAATATTATTTATTGATACCATGTATGGAAACAATAATAATAATAATATAACTTATAAGCAATTTCATCGATGTTATGAAAAGCTGGAAACAATATTCTTTTTGTATTAAAACCAGGAACATTTTTAGTAAAAAGAAAAACGTGAAGAAAGAAATATATATATATATACACATATATAATATTACTTAAACACGATCTTACTTTCTGCATTTAAAAATTAATCTCGTTTTCATTTTTTAAAAATAATCTTATTTTACTAACACTCCCTCGGAAGTCTCACCTAGATTTTCAAACACAGAAAAAACAATTTTTAAAATTTTTTTTTTTTTATTGACTAAGATTTGAAGAACTCTTTGTATAAATTAACTACTAAAAATGTCAATAAACAAACACAAATTTTCCCAAAAAAACCTACAGGTCAAAACCCTTTTGATAATCATTTTATTTTATTTTTTTAAATTTTTTAAAATTAAGTTTATAAATATTATTATTCATTGATTAGTTTCTTTTGTTTGGTTAAGAACTTCTCACAACATTCTAAAAAATCAAACTAAATTTTGAACACTAAACAAAACTTATTTCTGTTATTAGAATTAGATTAAGAATTCATGTGCTTTTGCAAAAATAATAATAATAATAAAAAATTATAGTATAGAATTTAAGAGAAAGTAAATATGAATTTCAATGAACAAAATAGTTTAAAACATTATCAAATTAACCAAAACAAACCCATTTCATCTCTCAAATATATTTATTTATAAAAGAAAAAATAATAAATTTCTAATAAAAACTCAATTCAAATTTCTTAAATACCAAAAGAAGAAGAATTGGAAAAATTCTTCAACATTACTAAACACCCCCCCCCCCCCCCCCCAAACAAAGAAAAAAGGCTCTTCTCCCCATAATTACTTCTCTTCACCATTCTGCCAAAAAAAATTCTTAAATGTCAAACAGTTCATTTGCAGCAGATCACTTCAATTTCTCAGACTGAAAAAAGTAAACCAAAAAAATAAATAAATAAATAAAAGGAAAAAGGAAAAAAAATCACTCACAGTGTCAATGCAATAACTCAATCTTGCAAATAAGTACACCAAAAAGACACAAAGAACATTTCTGGAACCGTTAAATCAGAACCCCAATACAAAATTAGAAATTAAAACTAAGAATCAAACCGGGAAAAAAAGGGGGATAAAATCATGTAAAAATCAATTAAGAATTGAAAAATTTTACCTGAAGATTATTGTATCTATTGAAGGCTTTAGAGCAAAGAGGGCAAGAGAACTGAGTAGGGCCGATGAGGATCTGAGATGGGGTGGGAATCCAGAACTGACCCTTGCCGGAGATCGGCAAAGGATGGTCCGATATGTCACCGTCGAGGATTTTCCCGGTGCCAGGGTCCGGCGAGAAGGAATGAGAGGAGGAGTCTAGATCGGAGCTAGGGCAAGAGAGGCTGAAGTCAAGAGCAAGAGCGACAGATTCGTCATCGAAACTGCAAGTGGTGGTGGAGGAGGAGGGATGATCGGCGGTTTCCGGCGAAAGGGTGTTGAGGAGAGGGAGGGCTTGCGGCGGGGAAGACGGAGGAGGAGGAGGGGGAGGGGGAAGAGGGTGGCGGCATTGGGAAAAGGGGAAATTTGAAGGAGGAAGATAAGAAGGAAGAGGTATGAAGTTGAAGGAATTTGAGTAATTTGGGTCTGTCATAGTTTTGGATGAAGGGAATTGCAAAATGGAAAAAAGGGTTGAAGGGTTTTTTTGTTTTTTTATTTTTTTAATTATTTATTATTATTATTTTTTTTTTTGGGGGGGGAGGGGGGGCGGGGTTATGCTTTTTGAGTTGTTAGGCTTTTGTGTACTTTTGGGGAGTACAGTGTAATATATTGCTAAGAAGTGAGAGAAAGAGAACAAGAAGAAGAGAGAGAGAGATGTGATGTTTTAATGCAGGTTTTTAAGTTTGGTGGTTTGTTTAAACCTTGAGTTGTGTCATGATAGGTTATTGTTCGTAGTTCTCATGTAAATACACCTTTTTTAGTTCAACAATGTATGAAATAAAATATTTGAGTAATGCATGGGGTTGGTCGTATGATTGGATTTTCGGTCGCTCTCCCAACAATCTTTTTTAGTGTTTGAGATGGTAGAGTTTTGTGTATTTCACCTATGTAATAGAATGAGAAATTTGAACTACAAATCTTTTAGTTGTTGACACATATTATATGCTCGTTGGTACTATTATTTATGTTTTTTTTTTGGCATGGTAGGTTGATTAAATTTGAATTAATGGGTGGAATAAGAATTTAAATTACCTAAAAACCAAATAACTATCAATCAACCAGGCCTTAAATAATCATACTCTCAATGAATGAATTGGATCTTCAGCGGAAACAACTGATCTACATGTGTCAATAAGCTTCTACTTGAAAAACACAAAATATAGAGAACATGGACTTGGATAAACAACAAATAATCAACATGCTATTTGAGAAAATTAAGAGACTAAAAGTTTCCTACCTTTGAAGACTGTCTTTGATGTGGGAAATAAAACTTCTCACCAAATCATGAACGAGCGAAAAACCTCCAAAGAACACAGGAAAACTTTGGAACACTACCACGAAATCTTCCTGGCTATTCTCAAGAAAAATTAATGAGGAGTTGTGGGCTCTCTTTTGATTTGGTAAGGGAGAAGAAGAATACGAGATGAAGAGAGATAATTTTGAGAGGATGAGAGAATTTGATCCACGGAATCCTTTATGTAATCCTGTAACTTCTATCTCTCCCCTCTCTTTTTCACGTAAGTTACCAAGAGGAAAGAAAAAAATAACTTATTTATATTAATTGAATATCTCATATTTGATTTAATTTTGGATCATATTCAAATAATCTTCTCTCACATCACGTATAGTTTTAATAGGAATCTCATTCGTATTAATTTTAACCTATAATTTTTATATGAATGAATATGAATGAAATTCATATGATTAATATTTAAATCTTATTTAAATATCCCTCACTCTTATAACATAAAGTATAAATTTTGAATCTCATTCAAAATAAACTTTATATTATAATATATCTATATACATTATATTAATTGTATCATATACAACTAAGTCCCTTATTAATTTGAACATTTCAAATTAAACCGAAATGTTTGATTCTTATACAAAGCCTAAATGAGCTAGCAAAGGGATCTTATGAACCTATAAATTAGAAGCTCTAATGATATGAGATTAATCAATTAAACTCTTTAATTAGATTAATCAATATTCATTAACTGTAGATCACTCCATTAAAGATTTACAGTTGCTTCATCTTCGCACTACATATATATTTATGTGTCAACGGAATTGACTAATCAACAATAAGTCGACCCTTCACAAATTACTCATAACTACAAATTGGTCAAATACAAATTGGTCAAATTGTCGTTTTACCCCTATAGTTATATTTAACTTCTTAAGTACCATTGATCCCTCTAATGAACAAACTGTTTATAGTCTAACTATAAACTAACCCCTATCGTGCCAATGAGAGAGTGAGACCTCATTGTTCAAGACCCGGAATTAACCCTTATGGGAGTAATTTATCTACTTACTCTAAACATGAGAAGGAGTAAATTCCATCATGTGAAGATATGTTCCCAAAACAAATCCCTAAAATTATAGGCACATTAAGTTGACGATCTAGCCACTTCCACCCATACAGATTAAAGGATTGTCCTTATAGACAAGAGTTCATAACTCACTCAGGATTAAGGTCGAGTCATCTATAGTCATCTTATGAAATGTTAACTTCTTTAATTAACGGCGTTACAAAAAGAAATTAAATATTTTGCGATCCAGTCTTATACAAACTCCATGCATAGGATACCCCCACTCACATGTCTCTACATGAACGATTAGGATCAAATCGTTCGTAATACTTTTCATAAAACAAAATCAAAATTGGAAAATTAAGAAAAAAAAGTTTTTTATTTTTCTCTGATTGGGCTTATAATTCAATTCAATTGGACTTTCGGGTGAGTTGAAAACCCTTATATAAAAATCACGAGAAAAACAAGATATTCTTTTAGAGAGAAAAAAAGAAGTTATCAAACAGAGCCTAATAACTAAAATTTATGATCTCAATCGTAGTAAAGTTAGGTGTTTTTAATTTGTTTGGTAGCACCGAGGATCAAAATAATAAAACAGTTAGCAAAGAAAAAGGTAGTTATATTAAACAGAAAATTAAACATTTAAAAACGTGTTAAAAGTTACCAAAACTAAACAAACACAATGGTACTATCAAAACCCCAAAGAAACCAAACTTGAGTTCCAACAACTATTAACATTTGAAGCAAACGAAAGAAAGTAGAAAGCTGAGCAAAGTGGAAATTTCACCTCTGCAAAGTTGAAGCAAAGAGTGAGAGAGAGAGAGAGAAAAAAAAAAGTCACTAATTATCCAAACTTAAAATTTTTATTTTTGATCTTTTTATTTTTAATTATTTAATTTTAATTTTTATATTTTCAACTAATCTTAAAAGTTAATTATTGTAATTCTCTTTTGAAAAAAAAAAATTAATCTCTTACTAGCACCCCGTATAAATTATGAAAAGTGTAATATCTTGTATGAAAATTATTATCATTATTTAACCAATCTCCATAAAAATAAACTTCGAATGACTAAATTTAAGATGTACGAGAATTAAAGAAATTAAAATTGGATAATTAACATCAAAAAGTATAGGAACCAAAATAGAATAAAATCCGAAATATACAATGATTGAAATGGTATCTTAACTTATTATCGGTATATACATGGTATTAAATTTTCATTGACATGTCAACCTTTTCATCGGTATTTCTACGTCCATGGGTTCTACCTCAACATATAAGCGGTGAATGAACGTTTCTATTATAGTCTAAAACAATTGTATTTTTGTTGCATAATATAATAAAATTGTCCATATTATTGTAGCTTTAGCATCCTCGTAATAAGATTGTTATTTGATAGAAAGAGGTTTTCCCACGTAGTATTCTCTCATGAGGAGGTTCAAGGGTAGTTGGTTTAATTTTGTAATTATCTAAAAAGACATTTATTTATTCATTTATGATGTATTTTGATTTAATTTCTCAAATCAGTTCAAATAGACGCTCAATCTTCATTGAAATTTTTGTTGATATTTTGGTAAAATTAGAATTTAGACATTTCTAGAACTTGAATTTAACCCATTTATCAATATATGGCTGGTAATAAGAAAGGAAAAAAAAAAAATGTAAAATAAAGATAGAAGAAAAAGCCAAAAGACAACGTCAGAGAGTACATGCTGGTTGTCCCCTAAGAGATTGGGAAAGAGAGAGAGAAACCCAAAAAATGAATGAATTAATTAATTAAGAGAGAGAACATTCTATTTAATTTAGAAAAACATATATTATATAAATATATATATTACTTTTTTATTTCTCTCGTATTTCTTATCAACAAAATCCAAATCCCAGCATTTGCTTGGATTGTCGTGTTTAATGTTTCCTACATCGATCATTTTTCAAAATTTAGCCATTGTGGGTTCTCCTAGTTTTAGCTTTATACATGCAAAGATTTTTGAGACCCAATAAAAAAACACACACACATATATATTCTTTTCTGTGAAAATAGAATGGAAATGGCGGGAAAGAAAGAAATGTAATGAAGAGGGTTTTATGAATTGTCAATCAATCAAATTTCCCAAATCTTGTTTTTTTTTTTTAGAATTATTATTATTACTATTTTCATGCAAATATATTATAAAATATATATTTTCTTATGGGGATCCACTTTTTTGAGTTAAAAAAGTGACATTGATTGACAAGTCTTTCCATCCTATAATATTTTTATACCTCTTGTAGCCCATCAACTTTCTTTCGCATTCCAATGCATTTGGATTTTCTTTTGAAATTTTTAGTTTTGTCGTTGATTTTTTCTTTTATGTGTTTCTTCAGTTGTTTATGTTAATTTATGGTTGGTCGGTCAGAAATAATTAGAGGTGGATCGAAGAAAGAATAAAGGAGACAAATTACGAAAATTGATACTCTGTCTTGGTTCATGTTAAAAAAAAAAAACATAGCTTTCATTATTTGGTTTGTTCGATATTTGCACATGTTTGAGAGGAATTATTTTGGGTGTAATATTATTTACATTTTTAAATTCAGTTTCATACGATTAAAATAAAATTTTATGATTAAACGAAGGTTAACTTACGTGCATCTCGATTAATTTTACAAGACAATTTAATTTTATTAATATTTGAGTGTCAAGGACACTCATAAAATATTAAATTTTAGGTAAAGTTTACCGTTTTTTCTAAATATATCGGTGTGTTTTTTTTTTCATATATCTTCTTAATGAATTAAATTACACTCTTTTCAAATAATAGAAATCAAATTGAAAAAAAGAAAGCCAAGAATAAAACATGTGGGCGGCATATTTAAAGATATCAACATTAAAACAAAATAAACATACAAATTATAAAATGGCAGTTAAAGGCCAAAAAAAAATGTACACTAAATTAATTGAACAAAAAATTATGCCATTTTTACAATTTGATTTATATTGGATTACCACACTTTTATCTTTTACCTATAGAAGTTATAGAACCTCGGGAAAAATTTAAAATAACTTAATCCTTAAACTATGTTGTTTAAAATCAATCCGATAATATAATTTATAAAATAAACAAACCATTAAATTATTATTTTAGTGCAACGAATGTTAGTCTAGATTTGAATAATCCTTTCCAATTTTAGGAAAAAAAAATGCTCTTATTGGCATACAACGCTACTTTTATTTATATATATATATATTTTTTCTTAGTGACGCAATTCTAACATTTTTCATTACTTAACTATGCTCAAATTTGGCGACATAAGGTTAATTAATTCATCATTATTCTTGATTATAGTCAACCTCAAACCTAAAAATAGAACAAAAATTTCTATATAGTTAACAAAATTTGATAAACAAGAAAACAAAAAAAATTAGGAGTATTAATGATATGTATATATATTGAATATGATAATTAAAAACAAAGTCTAACGTGAAGTAAATCTGATATTTATCATCAAGTAGACTCAAGCGACATATGTAAGGGGACAGTTTTTCTGAGAGAAAAAAGGTATTAACTTTACTTTGATCGATTGAACTATATTCGAGTTGGGAGGAGCGGGGTAATTTTGAGGGGCAATGGGGTAAAATTACATGTCGCTGAAGTAAAAGGGAAGTAAAAAAAAAAAAAAAAAAAAGTTTGAAAAAGTTTGGGAGTGGCAGAAGCGTAGAACAAGGGTACCTTGCTTTGCAGCAATGCCAAAATGAATTCTCCAAAAATGACAGCTATATTCTCAGAGTGAGGGAGAGACGCAAAATAATTAGTGAATAATTATTAACACATAATTCACTTCCTAATTTAATTGAATACGACAACAAAATTAAATAAATAAATAACCTAGACCTTCTATAATTAAATGTATGTCTTCCCATTAATAATGTTCGGGTTGTATAAAGGCAAAACAAATCCAATCAAATAGTTTATATTAAACTAAACTAAACGAACTCAAAGACAGAGGGAAAAAAAACAGTTAAATATTTGAAAAATTCATTCCTTTTCATACGCATTTACCCAATTTTGTTAGTATGAGATTTAATATTCATGATGGTTAAACATGTAGAAAATCCATATTAATTCTGAAAAGGATCTTTTAGGCCCTCCTGACTCTATATCATATTAAGTTACTTGTTAACCCAAAAGCGTGTAGCTTAGTTAGTTAAGACATTATATCAAGAAAGTTAAAAGTCTAAATTTATACATTAGTGTAATAATTAATAAAATAATAAACTAAGTAAGATTAAAAATTTGTTTCATAATTATTAATAATTAATAAAATAATAAATTAAGTAAGATTAAAAATTTATTGATAGGTTAGATATAAACTTAAATTTCGTTTAATGAAATATTTAAATTAAATTTTTTTTTTAATAGAGAAATATTGAATGGAATGTATTAGGAGTGTAAACAAAATTAAAAGTTGAACTAGGAATTAAACACAAACCGACGAGCTTGTAATTTAACCTAATTTTTCTCGAATTTTTATGTGTATAAATACAAAGGGTAATAATTTAACGCATTCAAGACTACACGAGTGTGCATGGTAATTGGGAAACGAGTCTCTTTCTTTTCTCTCTCTCTCTCTCTCTCTCTCTCTCTCTCTCTCTAAATGATCTAATCTTAAATTAAATAATTTTTTAAATTAAAAAAAAAAAAGAAAAATCTTTCTTCACATCTCATCTCTTCCCAAGCCTTTTCAGAATCTATTCAGAAACTTTTTTTTTTTTTTTCTTAAGAAAATAACAACAAGAATTTTTAGGGTTGAAGTTGAACACAAAAAGCTTTTGTCTCCCTAACCCGAGAACCGTAAATATTCGCCAATCTTGGAACCCACAACAAAATGGAATTGGTAATTGTTTTCTTCCCAATATTTACTTTTGGTTTTATTAGGCTACAGTAATTTACATCATTATTATTATTCACACAAACACATAGCCCTTTCATCTCAAGGGTCCTCTTCTCCATGCCTTCTCCCCCTGACCCTGACCTCTGTCTCCAAATGCCATCATTATGTGCCCTTCCCATTCTCGTTTAGGACACTCTGCCCTTAACTCTTCGATACATATTCACTCTTACAACATACCCCACTTCATTACAATACATATATGCCCAACAAATTAAGTCAAAAAGGAATGAATTTTGTAGTCATCCCCAACTTTTCTCTTCAACATTTTAGGACACACTCCCCTTAACGTCTATATATCCCATCTTTTCTTAATTACCCACTTCTTTGAGTTTTACACATACCCCACTTTACGCCCAAGAAAATCATTGAAGGGAAATAAAATATGTAGCTAAGCAAAAGGAGTTCATTAGATACTTTTTCAAGATACATTGACCAAACCAATATAACCTAGAAAAAAGTTCATGGTGCCCCAAACTTATAATCTTAATTCATAGAAATTCATGATTTAATTTATAAATATTGGCCTATAGTATAAAAACACACGTATATATAAATATTACATTGAGAATCCCATATTGCATACAATACAATAACATTTATAAATGTAAAATCAAAACCCTAGCTAGTTGTTATGAAGCAAAATAGGGAAGTGAAAGTGGGTAGGCCAAAATGATAGGGTAGGTTTACTTTAGGGACATATAGGGGAACTTATATTATTTATTTATTTATTAATTTATTTGTTTGTTTTTGTAATTAATAAGTTTTAGAAAAGAGAGAAGAATGAACAGTGAGTTTGGGGATGAGCAGATGAGATGAAGCAATTGCATGGGATGGCCAAACAGTACACTTTTTTTCTATCATTGGAACTCACTGTTCACTCATATTTATGATGTCACATTTCTGCCTCAAAAATGCACTTCTATTTATTTTTCAAAATTAATAAATTTGGAGGCAGAGAGAGAGAGAGAGAGAGAGAAGAGTGATGATGGCCTTATCTTTGAATAGGGTTTCTTTTTAATTTATTGAAAACTCCTCTTGTGTTCATGTTTTGCTTTGCCTGCCAATCAATGCCTTTGCTCCTTCCATTTTGTACCTTTCAAGCTTGATATCCAATTGGTTGCATATATTTATTATTATTATTACTCTCATCGTCATCATCATCTTGAAGTTGTTGTACACAACTGGTTTTTCTCTCCTAGGTCCGGTTAAATTTTTCAACGTTCATTGGTTATTATAACAAGTAATTATTGTAGTTTGTGAGTTATAATATTTTTTAAGTTATAATAGTCCATTTTTAGAATACAAATTATTTTAATCTTGATAAAAATCAATAAAACATAATAACAAAGAGAGAGAAAGAAAAGATAAGTTGGAAATAATAAACATTGGAACAAAGTAGGATTTAAAATCTCTTAACTATTTTTTTTGTGTTAAAATAATAGTAATATTGTAGTTAATAATTTAATTGTAAGTTATAATAGTTGAAAACACTAACTACCGTAATTGGTGTCTCAAATATGGAGTTTATTTGTGGTCTAAACATTCCCTTCGTGTTTTATAGATAAATGTTTATTCTTTTTTGTTAAATTATGTTTGTTTTCTTATAATTTACAATTTTTACAGTAGTTTTAGTCTTGCTTAATTAAACATTTGCATTTGAATTCGAGTCTTAAACACAAAAACAAAATTTTAAAATAATTTAGACTCTGTTTGGTAACTTTTTTTTTTTTTGAAAAGTAAGCCTATTTTTTTTTCAATTATTTTCAATGATTTGTATCTTTCTTAAATACAAGAGTTTGAATTCCTAACTAAATTCCAAAAACAAAAACTATTTTTTAAATTTTTCAAAATTTGGCTTGGTTTTCAAAAACACTAATACAAAGTAGATAAAGGGCAAGAAAGTTAATTAGAGGTAGAATTAGTGTTTATAGGTTTAATTTTCAAGAACAAAAAATCAAATGGTTACCAAATGGCAAATGTAATCTTAGTAAGTTAATCTAATTGATCAATATGTAAGAGCATGTTTGAGGGTGATTCTAAGATGGTCATAATCACTTTTTCCTTTTTCAAAATTAATCCAAAACATGCTTTAATTTTAATCATTCAAATCATTTTTTATGATATGAAAATTGTATTTAAATATTAAATCAATTTTGAGTAATTAAAGTCGTATCTTAGAGTGATTTTGAACATTACAAATTTGATTTTAATAATTTTGAAATTACTTCTAAACATACACTAAATTTATCCTAAAATAGGATTTTAAAACTAAAAACAAAGAAAATATTTTTTTATAGTCCAAATTAAGTGTGGAGAGTAAATATTTGAAACTTTAATTTTAAAATAATAAATACTTGTCTTGTATATATAAGCAAAAATAATGAAAATATTAATCATGCTAATTTATTTTTCAATATATATTTTAAAATTAAGATGGGTAACTAAATGTCAAATTTTTTACTAGACTAAATGTTGATTTAACCTTATGAACAATTGCTTTATAAAGCGATTTGTAGATGTTGTTTTTGTTTTGTTTTGTTTTTTTGTTTTTTTTTAAAGGAATTTTTTATTTAGAGGCCGTAAGTGTTGGAGAATAAAATATCATCAGAGGAAGTATTGAATGGTGTTGAATTTAGCCACATGTGTGCAATATACGCAATTTTTCCTCGATTAAAAAGGAATAACAAAAGATAAAACAAAATCACTTAAAGTACATTTTTTTTATTAGAAAAAAAAAAAAGAAATTTTTTTTTTTTTTCTTTTTCAAAACACCCATTTCTGATTTTCTTACATCAATTTTATTTTATTTTATTTTAAATAAACTTCATTGAGACCAAAAACTAAACACAAGAAAAGTCCTCATGGACACCCAACTAGGGTAAATTAACAACATTCCAATGGGCAACATAACTTTCTTCCTCAGTCGAAGGATCCTGTGATAAAAAAAAAAATTTACAACAACATGCGTTAGAGAATCAGCGACAAAATTACAAGAACGGTTGCAGTAACTAAAACAAACCTCACACAAATGTTTGGCAAGGGCAACAATGACTTCCACCACATTATTTGTTTCAGAAAGAACAACGTCCGAACGTTGAAGGATCGAATGATATTTGTCGAGTTTAACTCCACTAGAAGAGGTTGATCTGCCTCCCATCTCAATTGGAGAAGGGAATAAAGGCTTACTCGAATAATCTTACTTTCCAAAATCTTGATAGACCACCCCCTATCAAATCTTTTGAACCCAACGCATATAGGAGAGCATTGAGAGTTTAAAAATAAATGGGTTCAATTTTATTTGAATGAATGCACTTAAGGGTTTAGATTTAATATTAAATTTAGACATTCAAATTTTAAAAGGTCATATGTGTATTTTAATATATTTTCAAAATATATAAAAAAAATATTTTAAAAAAAAGTAATTAAAAAAAATAGTAAGTTAATGGTAAAGTCAAAAATGACATTAGAAGAATTTTTCTTCTTTTTTTTTTTCTTTTTTTTTTCTTTTTTTTTCTGAAAATCAGAAATAGGAAAATCTTTGTAGGCCAAAAAGAGACAATGTCATAATGACACATTTAAGACTCTCTTTCATAAATATTTGAATTTTGAAAATTATGCTAACAAACGCTAACTTAACTCCCTCCATGAATTTCTATGTTTGAATTCATTTCTACTCATATTCTAAAAATAGTTAAGTTTAAAAAACTTGTATTTATTTCGAAAATTTGACTAGAAATGTAAAAACTGCGCATTAGGTTTTTGTTTTTGATACCCATTTATTCACTACCAAAGTTTTGGAGTTCAAAAATAAAAACAAATGTACAACCTAATTTTTTTAAATCCATCTTTTTATTTTTCTTTTTGGTTGTATGAAAAAAAAAATTAAAAAAAAAAAAAAATACCTCCAAATCAAACATAATTTCTGGGGACAGTGACTTCTTATCTCCCACTACATAACAATTTCATTTTCACATACCCAAAGGATATAGGATACCCTATAGTTTTGTGGCACAAAATGGATCTAAAATCTATTCCAATACTCCCACACTTTCCATAACCTTCTTTCTAATAACAACTTTTTTTTTTTTTTTTTTTTAACTCAAATATAGTATGTAAGAATTAGATATTCACTCATAAGAAACTCCTCTTTTTTAACAAAACTAAAAGCAAATCTATGCATATTTAAATTCACCATCGTAAAAATTTAGAAAATATTCATTTTTTAAAGAGGGTTATTCAAGTTCAAAAAGTCTAAACTTATTTTTAAATATAACAAAATGAGTCAACTTATTTACAAATTTAGCAAAATGTCACTCTCTATCACACTGATAAAAAGTAAAATTTTATTATATTTAAAAATATTTTCGGCAGTTTTGTAAATTTTGTCATTTAAAACAATTATCCAAAAGCCTAAGGATTGATACTTATTATGAAAAATTTTAAAAATTAGTTCAATAACCCAATTCCTTTATCAATTAAATGAAAAATTGGAGTCTTCAATTTTTTGAAGAAAACTAAATAACAGAATAAAATTTAACTACAAAGGCCATCGATACATTNATCATTCAAATCATTTTTTATGATATGAAAATTGTATTTAAATATTAAATCAATTTTGAGTAATTAAAGTCGTATCTTAGAGTGATTTTGAACATTACAAATTTGATTTTAATAATTTTGAAATTACTTCTAAACATACACTAAATTTATCCTAAAATAGGATTTTAAAACTAAAAACAAAGAAAATATTTTTTTATAGTCCAAATTAAGTGTGGAGAGTAAATATTTGAAACTTTAATTTTAAAATAATAAATACTTGTCTTGTATATATAAGCAAAAATAATGAAAATATTAATCATGCTAATTTATTTTTCAATATATATTTTAAAATTAAGATGGGTAACTAAATGTCAAATTTTTTACTAGACTAAATGTTGATTTAACCTTATGAACAATTGCTTTATAAAGCGATTTGTAGATGTTGTTTTTGTTTTGTTTTGTTTTTTTGTTTTTTTTTAAAGGAATTTTTTATTTAGAGGCCGTAAGTGTTGGAGAATAAAATATCATCAGAGGAAGTATTGAATGGTGTTGAATTTAGCCACATGTGTGCAATATACGCAATTTTTCCTCGATTAAAAAGGAATAACAAAAGATAAAACAAAATCACTTAAAGTACATTTTTTTTATTAGAAAAAAAAAAAAGAAATTTTTTTTTTTTTTCTTTTTCAAAACACCCATTTCTGATTTTCTTACATCAATTTTATTTTATTTTATTTTAAATAAACTTCATTGAGACCAAAAACTAAACACAAGAAAAGTCCTCATGGACACCCAACTAGGGTAAATTAACAACATTCCAATGGGCAACATAACTTTCTTCCTCAGTCGAAGGATCCTGTGATAAAAAAAAAAATTTACAACAACATGCGTTAGAGAATCAGCGACAAAATTACAAGAACGGTTGCAGTAACTAAAACAAACCTCACACAAATGTTTGGCAAGGGCAACAATGACTTCCACCACATTATTTGTTTCAGAAAGAACAACGTCCGAACGTTGAAGGATCGAATGATATTTGTCGAGTTTAACTCCACTAGAAGAGGTTGATCTGCCTCCCATCTCAATTGGAGAAGGGAATAAAGGCTTACTCGAATAATCTTACTTTCCAAAATCTTGATAGACCACCCCCTATCAAATCTTTTGAACCCAACGCATATAGGAGAGCATTGAGAGTTTAAAAATAAATGGGTTCAATTTTATTTGAATGAATGCACTTAAGGGTTTAGATTTAATATTAAATTTAGACATTCAAATTTTAAAAGGTCATATGTGTATTTTAATATATTTTCAAAATATATAAAAAAAATATTTTAAAAAAAAGTAATTAAAAAAAATAGTAAGTTAATGGTAAAGTCAAAAATGACATTAGAAGAATTTTTCTTCTTTTTTTTTTTCTTTTTTTTTTCTTTTTTTTTCTGAAAATCAGAAATAGGAAAATCTTTGTAGGCCAAAAAGAGACAATGTCATAATGACACATTTAAGACTCTCTTTCATAAATATTTGAATTTTGAAAATTATGCTAACAAACGCTAACTTAACTCCCTCCATGAATTTCTATGTTTGAATTCATTTCTACTCATATTCTAAAAATAGTTAAGTTTAAAAAACTTGTATTTATTTCGAAAATTTGACTAGAAATGTAAAAACTGCGCATTAGGTTTTTGTTTTTGATACCCATTTATTCACTACCAAAGTTTTGGAGTTCAAAAATAAAAACAAATGTACAACCTAATTTTTTTAAATCCATCTTTTTATTTTTCTTTTTGGTTGTATGAAAAAAAAAATTAAAAAAAAAAAAAAATACCTCCAAATCAAACATAATTTCTGGGGACAGTGACTTCTTATCTCCCACTACATAACAATTTCATTTTCACATACCCAAAGGATATAGGATACCCTATAGTTTTGTGGCACAAAATGGATCTAAAATCTATTCCAATACTCCCACACTTTCCATAACCTTCTTTCTAATAACAACTTTTTTTTTTTTTTTTTTTTAACTCAAATATAGTATGTAAGAATTAGATATTCACTCATAAGAAACTCCTCTTTTTTAACAAAACTAAAAGCAAATCTATGCATATTTAAATTCACCATCGTAAAAATTTAGAAAATATTCATTTTTTAAAGAGGGTTATTCAAGTTCAAAAAGTCTAAACTTATTTTTAAATATAACAAAATGAGTCAACTTATTTACAAATTTAGCAAAATGTCACTCTCTATCACACTGATAAAAAGTAAAATTTTATTATATTTAAAAATATTTTCGGCAGTTTTGTAAATTTTGTCATTTAAAACAATTATCCAAAAGCCTAAGGATTGATACTTATTATGAAAAATTTTAAAAATTAGTTCAATAACCCAATTCCTTTATCAATTAAATGAAAAATTGGAGTCTTCAATTTTTTGAAGAAAACTAAATAACAGAATAAAATTTAACTACAAAGGCCATCGATACATTAAATGTCTTACACAAATTTTAGAGAGAAAAAAAGTGAAACATTTTAAAATATTAAAGACCAACATGATGATAATGAACAACAAAATTAAAAGATTAAAAGAATCAAAATGGGTAAAAAAAAAAAAAAGGATGGTACCATGATTGAGATTAGTAGTTGAAATGATTTGGAAATGATATTATTGGGGAAACAAAATGATATGCAATGTGAGATTGATTAAAGCTAATCACTGAATTTGGAAAGTTTCTAAATTAACTACAATAATTCAATTTGTCACTTCTACCAATGTCTATAAAGTTTAATTAATGAGCAATCTCAAATTAATAGTTGCAAAAAGTTAAAGAATGGCCCAAATTATGTATGTGTAGATTAATATTCTTCTCATCACAAACTTGAGCATCTAAAATTTATTTTTTGTTTTCTTGTACAATAAAATATTTTAGATAGAAAAAATTGAACATTCTAATATATATATGAAAAAGAAATTAAATGTTTGAAATGCAAACAAAATCTCATATTAGCTACATATGAAGAAGACCATGGAGTATGTGAGCGACAACATCTCCACCGGAATGAGATCTTTTGGATAAAATCAAATGCAAATCTATGTGAGCTTATACTTAGATTGAACAATACCATATCATCATAGAGATACATGAGATATCATCCTTCTCTTATAAGTGATATGTATTATAATGAAGTTCATGACTAGTTGTGTGAGTAGAATCATCTGGTTGTGTCAAACAGATAAACTTATTGGTTTAAAAAAGAAAAAGATTAATAGTACATTGTTCGAGTGAAATTATTGTTGAGAACGACAAAGTCTCACATTTACCTGATAGGGGAAAATTTATTGGTTTATAAGTGATACACAATGTCTCAACTAGAACGAGGCATTTTGGGTGAAGTCAAAAATGTAATTGTTATGCAAGCTTATGCTCAATGTGGACGATATGTAGTTGAGAGTCAATGTTAGCTTTATACATATGACAAAGATTATTAATAAAATATCGTTCATATCATACTAAATCATAATAAATACTTTGGTTAAGAACTTGTAAAATTCTACATCTAATAGAAACTTTGAACTTTAAATGATATCTTAAAAAGCAATGTTAGCATTTGGATTCATATCTAATAAGTAGTGAAATTTAAAAACAATGTCTAATTACCATGCAACCCTTTTTACACAAAGTAGAAAAGAATAAAAGAAAAACATTTAAAAATTGAAAATGATATATTGAATAGTTTTAGACCAAAGTTTTAATTTAAAAACAAAGTAAAATAGAGAAGAAAATGACATGAAAAAAAGTGAAGGATAGTGATAGGGATGGTGATGGTGGAGATGGTCCATGGGCCAATACATTTTTCCAATGCACAAAACAAAGCATTGAAATTGTATAATTACCCAATACCTACTTGACCTCTTTAGAAAGCTCCTTCTCTATTTCTTTTCCACACCAATAAATTCATTCATAATTATATTCCAAAATATTTTCTGTTTCTTCCACTAAATAATATAAATAAAATCAACCAATTTTTTTTTTAGAGATTCAAATATATATATTTTCTTCTAGTATTTATTATTTTAACTAGTTAAGTTATACTCGTTTTTTTTTTCTTAACCACTTTTGCCCATTGTATAATGTTAACATATAATTTTGCCCATTGTATAATGTTAACATATAATTGCAAGTTCCTTTAATATCAATTTAGGTTTTTTAATTGAAGATTAATATTATAAATAGTATTTTTGGTTATAAATTTCTTTATTTTGTTGTCTACTCTATAAGATGTTTCCAAAATTCAAGCAAAGTTTTAAAAAGATTATTTTGTTTTTGGATTTTTTTTTTAAATTCAAATATTTAATTACAAACAATGATTCTTTAGATAGATCTTATTACGTGCTTTTAATGAGTTAGAATCACTCATAGGATTGATTAATAGGTTACTAATTGTTATGATTTGTCGAAATCATTTCTAATGAACTCAAGCATATGTTGAAGTTAAATGTTTAGACCTAATTTTATTTCGACTTTCATACTTAAACATTATTTATCTCATGGTCGACCCTAAGAGTCGGCCTTCATGGTTCTTGTTAATCTTATGACGGGGAGTTGTTCTCTTTAGCCTTTATGGTTGAGTCTATGGGTTGGTCACCATACTTAATCAAATAAAATACTTCCCTTGGGATGATCCATTGGGTCATCTCTTGTAGCTAAATACTTAGCCATATTTTTACCTACAACGAGATTCTTAATAAAATTATATTCAAAATTGTTCATGCATCAATTCTCACACATGTGCATACATTTTCAAATGTTGGATTAAAAAAATGGAGATGATTAAAATTTATACATGAATGGTTTTCAAAGGAAATCCTACACAAGAGTTTAAATTGATTCGTCTATGAAAGTTAAAGAGTTTAATTGATAAAATTGTAAGTCTCATACATGATGTTTATTAAGGCAGAACATAACAGATGGTATAAATTAATAGACTTACAAAAGTTTAGAATTTAGATTCATATAGTTATTTGTCTATAATTTTAATTATACAATCCTCTAAGTTTAAGGAGTCTAAATTAAAATATTTTCTTATTTTAGTCTCAATCGGTAACTATATGGTTTTTTGCTTTTAAAAATTAAGTCTATTTTCTGTCAATTCTTTACAATGGTTTTCATATTTTTTAAGTAACGAGTTAAATTCTTAACCAAACAAAAATAAATTTTTAAAACCAAATTTTTGTAGGTTTCAAAACATGGCTTGATCTTTGAAAATGTTAAAGAGTAGATATCAAAACAAAATGTTTAAGGTTAGAATAGGTGTCTATGGGATTAATTTATTAAAAAAATGCAATAATAATAATAATAATAATAATAATAATAATAATAATAATAATAATAATAATAAATGGCTACCAAATGAATTTCAGGCCCAAGTACTACGGCACGCAGTTTAATAGAGCCCAAATCATTCTATGAATTATTATGGGCCGATGGCCCATTTGCATTGAAAGGCGGAACGCTGCAGTTTATGTTATATAAAGATTTTAGCAATTCACGTGTTCTTTTTTTGCTTCGTTTCTTATTTTTCTTCCTCTTTGAATTCAACAATATAGGAGATGGGGCTCAATTTTCTGATTTATTGGTCGAATTATTATATACCGATTAGGCTAGGTTCATGATGGCTCATTTTGAATTATTTTTATACTTTAAATGCTAAAATATTTATAAATTTGTAATTCAAGAAATAGAATAAGAAAATTTTTACATTGCCGTAGTGTTTGCCACACAAACACCTATGTATAAGTTAGAAAGCCTGTAATTGTGGCAAGTTGAGAGTGTGAGTATCAAAATAGACTTATCGTCTTTGAGTTATACGAAATATTTATAGGTATAGTTGACCTTCATCTTCTCCAATAGGGTTTTTGAGCAACATTAGGTTTGTCCATCCACTCTTCTAATCGAGGCATTCAATGAGCGTGTCTCATTTGGCATTATGCTAGGGTTGGTCTCGATCAAGGCTTGGGCCTAGGCCAACCCCTTTCTTTAGGCCCACTAATTCAGTTTTAGAGTGTGACTTTTGTTATTGTTTGATGTCGATTACGCCCTACCATCCAAAATCACCCATAATATGACATTACCATACTGGCATTACATGAGTATTTTAAAAGCAACCCCTTTCCTTAGGCCCACTTCAGTCATACGGTATCATTTTTATTCCCAATCTTAGTGATTTTTTGTTATTGCTTGATATCGATTATAGCATACGGTCCAAAATCACCCATAACATTAGTCCCCACTCTCAAGCTATAGTTCGTGGTTTAACTATCTATGAGAATTCAACTTGGAAGTATGGAATCCCCTTTTACGTGCTTGGCTTCAAATACCAAACTCTTGAATTGCTAGACCAATCAGCCCAAACGTGGGTGAATTTATGCATCGAATCGTGTTATTTCCAGCTTACCTAGTGGACCTAGGCAACTGCACATGCTCACCTGAGCCAAAGCAAGTCCGGAATCATGAGTCAACCTAAAATATTACATGATGAAACCAATTACGACTCAACCAGTTTTGTAGTATCCATCCTCAATTTGTAGGCAGAATTGTAGTTACTCCATCCATCATTTCTCTCAAGAGACTTTTCAACTTCAAGAAAGGGAGGGATCTGACATCCGAGGTGGTGCATTTGCTGCTCCATCCCTTCCTTTTTGTTTTCTGTGGGTATAATATAATTTTGTTCTATCACTGAGTGAGACCCGTGTTTGAATTTCTATTTAGTTTTGAACTAAAATGCATGAGTTTTTAGACGTGTTTTACATTGGGATCATATCCTTTACAATCTTAAAATAATTTCTCACATAATTTGATTGAATTGTGTTATGTTTACTTAGGGTGTGTTTGGAATACATTTTCAAGTGTTTAATTTAAGAAATTAAATAAGTCATTTTGGAAGAAATTTAAGTTTGACAACCACTTAAAATAGATTTTAAAATGTATTTTAAGCCGTTTTTATCGAAAGAGTCTAAATAAAAATAACTTTTTTTTATTAAAATCATTTTTTTAAGTCAATACAAAGAGTCAAAGACTTTAAGCCAAAATACCAAAGGCAAATGAAAGTGGATCGATTTTTTTTCATTCCCGAGGTCTCCTTTTTTGTCCCACCGAATAAAGATTGAATCCTTGTCGTCGACAGTTTTTACCCGGGGAGGCGGCCGACCCGTTTTTTGAGCCTACGAAAGGAAATTGCATCCCCCCCCCCCCCCCCCCCCCCCCCCCCCCCCCCCCCCCCCCCCCTTCTCAGTTGTCTAAGTTGTGACTAGGATCATTACTATCATGCATATGACATTGGTGAAGCCTATCCCATTCAAATGTTATTATTTAATTTGGATGCATTCAAAAGTTGTACTTTTTTTTTCTTTTATAATTTATTCAATTGTTCAACCACTAAATTTTTCTTTCTTTTTTATTTTTGTTATTTATTTATTATTATTATTATTTTTACAGTTGAAGTGGATTTAGAGATANCCCCCCCCCCCCCCCCCCCCCTTCCCCGAAGAGCCAGAACACAGGCGCCGGAGCTTTAAGCAACTAAAATTTTCAACTACTTATAACTAAGGATGTTCATTTGGGTCTGTATTGGACAGAATGTTCTATGATCTAAACATATAAAAATCAAACAAATCTTGCCCTAATCTCTGTCTTTAAATTTTTTGAATTTGGTATCTATTTAGTCATTGAAATTTCAAAACAAATACAAATTTTAGAAAATGCTCCATAAACGTGTATTGATAGTTGACTAATAGAAATATGACTTGACAATTAAGTGATGATTATATTTGCTCACTAAAAATATTAATTTAATATTCATTTAGGGTGTTTGGGACAAGCAATTGAATTCTGAAATTGTGTAGTCCATAATATACATAGTTAATAAAGCATAAAACTTACCTTTTCTTAGTTGTGAGGCCCATAAATTCTTTCAACCAACAACTCCAAACTCTTTGGATTAAACACTAGTCTCAGGGGACGTATCTTTCTCGCCTTCCTCTCTCTTTCCTTTTCCTTCATTTTCTCTTCGAGTTGAAGAAGGGCAAATATCAATTTATACCCCTACACTTTGAGAGTTGTATCAATTTAAACCCTAAACTACTAATTGTATCAATTTAAACTTTAAACTTTGAGGATTGTATCAATTTAAACTCAAAACTAACAAGTGTATCAATTTAAAACCCTAAACTTTCATAAGTATATCAATTTCATACACTTATGAAATTAGATATTTTTTCCTTCAACATCTAACTAATCAAATACAACTAATTCAACCAAGTGTTAAAATTATAGTTACGAAAATACTCATATACAATGAAGAAGATATAGGTAAACAAACATACAAACTCAATAATGAAATGCATGAATTTAGGTCAAAAAACATCTAGCATAACCAGAAAAATTATCTTTGGCAAAAGGAGAAAAAAAAAAAAAAACCTAGAATAATTAGCATTCTAAACATAATTTGGAAAGAAATCCATTTCTACTCCTAAATTCGAGAAATTGATCGATTTAACCATGAACATATAAGTGTGACAATTTTGTATTCTATTCAAAATTTTCTAATCTACCCACTAGTTTTAATTTAGAGAAAAAAAAAGGATAATTAGAATCTCTAAACATAATTTGGAAAGAAATCCATTTTTACACCTAAATTTGACAAGTTAAATCAATTTGAACATGAACAAATAAGTGTAATAATTTTTGTATTCTATTCAAATTTTGCTAAGCTAACCACTAATTTTAACTTAAAAATAATATTGTAAAATAACTCCAAGAATTAACCATTTTAATAAAAGTCAGATTTATTGCACAAAATAGACTAGTTGTGGCAAATGTTTATACACCTTGTCAAATTCAAGATCAAAATAAAATTCAAACAATAAAAATAAAAAATAGAAGGTTGAAACTCATGACTAGGAAAAAATATTCAAGTTATTCCTTAGGTTTTGAAATGTTACAATTTCACCCTTGACATTTGATTTTTGAATTAATTTGGTCCATAGATTTCAAGATTTACATTTTTAGCCATGATTGTTTTACCGAATACTCAATTTTCATCGGTAGTGTTGTTATATGTTAATAATTTAAAATAAATAAGTGAATTATAATTAATTAGGTTTCACTATCTTTTAACTTTTAAAATTAAATTTAAAATTTAACTTTATTATTATTTTAAATTAGTTAATATATATTGGCATCATCAATGATTAAAAATGAATATTTAATAGAAGATCTTGAAATCTAGAAGATCAAATTTTGAAATTGAACTCAAATCTCAATAATAACATTGGAATATTCTAAAATATAGAGACTAAATTAAAATTGAAATGGAAATCAAAGCTTAATCCAAGGACTACATAAAAATTAGACCCAAACTAAAAAAAAGATATATATATATATATTTAAAAGAAAAAAGAAATCCGAAAATGCTGGGGACAAAAATAAACCCCTAAAGTACGTAAAAATTGAAGTGAGGGTATTTTTACTGTTTGGGTAAAAGAAAAGTGGGATGCGTGGTGTAGGCTTTTTAGACAATTGTAAAAGGTGAGTGGGTCCCACCCAACATATCCTTTCCTAATAAAGACCTTCTCCTTCGTCTTCCTCTCTTCCTCTTCCACCTTCCACACTTTCTTTTGTTTCATTTTGCGTCTCTATAAACATTTCACACCGATTCCCAATTTTATTACATTTTCATTTTATTGTGTTCGATGGATTTTCAAACCTATCACCGACGTCCGTTTTACCTACGAGGACGAAAAGTTTCTAATTACACAAAGAATTATTGAAAGAATAGGAAGATCCTACTCTGGATGCTTAATTATATACAAATAATTGCTATAGCTAGGTAATATTTCTTAAGGCTAATAATTAAGTTTATAACAATATTTTAAAATTACAAACATAGCAAAATCTATCCCTCTGCTCATAGAGCGAGATAGTCTATCACGACTACACGCTAGACTTTGATCTAAATTTTATTATGTAATCGTTATATTTGCAACTGCTCATATATATAAAAGGGAGGTCTCGTATGTAGTGTACGCAAAAGTTAGTTTAACAAAAAGCTCTTCTCTTCGATGTACACGTGCTGTGGTATCAAGGCAATTTTGATTTTGATTTTGATTTTTTCCTTTTGTGTTTGTTCTTCTTCTCGTTTTCTACACCTTGAAATTAAAACTCCTCGTCAAAATTTTAAATATTGTAATATTGAAATTTTAACTTTGAAAAATTATGGAGAATTTTATTGACTTTTATTATGAAATTTTATAATATTTTATTTAATTGAAAATGGTATTGGAAATGCTCCATTTAAAGAATTGTATTTGTGACTAATATTAATTTATTTACAAGGTCTTACTTTGAGTACTGAAGTAATTTAGACTGTTTCAATTTGTTGTCTTTAGCTTTGCACATAGTTTCAATCTTTATAATTCATTGTATTGAAATTTTGTTTGCTTTAACCATCCAATAAGGACTATAAGAACCTTTATTTATTTATTTTGAAAGATTATGGAAATTAGTTTTTCTTTTTTTTTTTAATTTTAAAATTTTAAAATGCAATATAGACACCGGACTTTTAATTTGGTATCTACTCTGAGTCTTTAATGTTAAAAGTTATTTTACCTATTAACTATAATCGCGTTAAAAAAGTTACTGACTAAAATATTAGACACAAAATCAAAACAAATTAAGGAAAATACTAAGAACTTAAATGTATCTATATTTAGATATAAACTCATTATAAAAGCTCTTATAAAAAAATCTTGGTAAGAAATTGGGACTTGTTTAGTAGAGAATTTGAAAACAAGGGATTAAAGAAAATCGAAGTGTATTTCAACGGTTTAAAATGTGTTTGATGCTATATATATAAATCATACAACTAGTTGTAATTACTCATTAATATTTAGTTGACAATAAACTATGATTGATTCATTTATGAATATGATTTATATTTAAAAAATTATATAATTATTCTTGTGTAATATATATATATATATATTATAATACATTACATATTACATATCTTTTTTTAAAAGAATGAATTGAGTTTATTACACGACATATTGTATTTTTAAATGTTTTTAACTTTTATTTAATATAATTATGCATTTTAAAATTTCAAATTCAAAATCTGGATATAATGAAAACATAAAAACGTTGTTTTCAGAATTTTGACCGTTTGGATCATAGAATCTAAAAGCAGTTTTTAAAAATAGAATATGGTGGTCTGCAAAATACAGATTTGCTTAAATGAATGAATCTGAAAACCTAAATCATAATCTGAATCATCTACAGAACAAACCTCTAAATATTCACATGGAAGGAAAAACTTATAAATTTACAAATTTTAAAGTCACCTTTAAAGTATTTCTATCTTCAAAAGATAAATTATTATTTTTTTTTTTAAAAAAAATCCTTTGAAACTATATCCAAAACAAATAGTTTTTCTAAAAATTATATTTTAGTTTATAAATATTATACATATTTTGTTTCATCTATTTCTTTCAATTTTCAAACAATATTAACAATTTAAAAAATACCTTTTTCTAATCTGATGATTTTGTGTAGTATATTAAGAATGAGAAATTTGATTTGTCTGTCAAATTAAATTGATTACTAAGTACAACAATAAGTAATTAATGAACGAAATAGAAGTAATAACATAATTATGAGAGACTAATCCCCAACATTAGCGGGGTTGACCCAACAAAATTATAGAACCTGTCTTTGGAATAAATGCCTTTTTTCTTTTTTTCCTTTAAAATTTTATTTTTGTAAAATTGTTGACCACCTTTTTTCCCAATCTCTGAAATAAGCAAATAATAAAATTGGCTTTTAATATAATAATTAGAAAGAGAAAAATTAAAATTAAGAAAAGGCAAAAGAATTAATTCGTTGCTTGGGAGCAAGGTTTTGTAGTGGTCCCTTTTGCCTAACAATTTTTACTCTTTTTTTCCCCCTTCCACATGGAAATATGATTATGACTATGACCCATTTTTTTCACTGATTCTACAAACTGCTCCACAAAAACCCAATTTGTGTTTTAATTTTTCCCTTTTTATTTTTATTTTTCTCCCTTCCAAATATTTAATGCATGTTCAGTTGAAAATAAATTTAAAAACAAGTGATTTGATTTTGATGAGAATAGAGTTAGTACGTCATATTTTCAAATATGTGTTTGGTAGGAGATTTACAAATTAGATTATAATTTAAAATTTTTTTATATTATATATTTATAAATTATAAAACTAGTTCCTCACAAATATTTAGTTGACAATAGTTTAGTATTAATTTCTAATTTATTTATGAATATGTTTTATGTTAAGAATGTATATAATTATTATCTTGTAATATAATGTAATTTATAGAGAAATTATCTTAAATGACAAAACTGCTGAGAATATTTACAACTAATAGCAAACAGTAAAATTTTGCTATATTTGTAAATATTTTGGTTCTTTTTGCTATATTTGAAAAGAGCCGTAATTTAAAATACATATTACATTTTTTTTAAAAAGAATGAATTGAGCCTGTAACATGACATATTGTTTGTTTAGATTTAACATAATCTTGCATGTTAAAATTTAAAACTCAAAATTTGGATACAATAAAAGCATAAAAATGCTGTTTTCAAAATTTGTACTGTTTGGATCACAAAATTCGAAAACAATTTTAAAAAACATAATTAGGTTTGTCTGCCAACACATATATGCTGAATTGAACTCAATGAATCTGAAAACATAAAACAAAATATAAATTCTCTACTAAATAGGTCCTTAAAATCACAACTCTCCATTTATTAAATATTTTTGATTTTTCTAAATTATTATAAGTGGCGGAGAATTGGTGAAGAGTTTATATAGACTAACACGAGGTTGATGTGGATGCTTTTCTTAATTTTTTTTTTAATTTTTGGTAACTTACGAAGAAGAAAGTAATAATAAATACGAACATCCCTAAGTGCGTTGGACAAAGATTCAGAGATAATTAATATGGTAATTATCGTATGGATGAGGTGAACTTTAAATGATAGTATGGAGAGTTTTGTATTTCTATAGCGCTGATACATATATATATATATATATATATATATATATATATATATATTACAACTTGATGTGTTAAATAGAAATAATTGGATATCACATTCTAAAAAGATATAAGTTGAGTAGACATTCAGTCAGTCATTACTTATTAAGTAACCTAAAACTTTGAATCTAATGGTTTAGTTTAACCAATATAATCTTCTTATATCGATTCCATTATCACTGCTTGGGTTTGCTTAGCACTTTGCTTAGAAGGCTATTTGGAGATAATGATGATGTTGAGCCAATATCTCATAATTTTGACACACCAAATATCTATTCAACATATGTATAAAAAGGGGTTTGTTAGCTTGGTGAATCATATATATATGTGTGCGCGCGCGCGTGTTTGAATTGATTAGAGGAAAAAAAGAATTTTTTCACCCGATTCGTTATTATTTAAATTCTTTTGATAAAAAAAATCGTTTAAAATACACTTTAAAACGTATTTCAAAACCTATTTTCAGTGGTTGTCAAATACTTTAATTTTTTTTTTCAAAATATTAAACACTTGAAAAGTTAAATCAAACCCACCATAACACATCCACATCTACTTTTAATTTACTTAGGAAGTTCTTCACATCTCTAGTTTTAAAAATTCTAAAAAAAACAATAAGTTTGAAGAAACATTAATGTCTAATAACAAGAAACACTCCCAACCAACAACCAACCTTTGAAATAATACTAAAAACTCAACTAGTTGTCCTTATCAGTTTCAACACTTCTCTACATCCACGATTCAATTTGACAAATTTTAGAACATCAATCCTAACATCTAGCCTTTTCATCATAGAGTTGGCCTAGTGGTAGCCATGCATGGGTATACAATAAATACCTTATTGCTTAAAGTAAATGAGCGCAATTCACAAAGATCACCTACCTAAAATTTAATCTTCAACGAAATCTTTCCGACAATCGAAACCTAGTGAAATTAATAAAGGTGTTGCAAGAACAACGGTCTCTCAATTTTGAATAAACCAATGGAAGGAAAAAGAGTTTGAAATTTGTAAAAAAAAAAAAAAAAGAAAATTGAACCTCTCTAATTTGATGAAACATGCAAATACAAGAAAAAAACCCAGCTGAAAACATTCCCCCAAAAAAAAGGTTGTAAGAATGAATAAAACAGTAAGATTTTGGGGAAGGAAGGAAGGAAGGAAGGACATAGAGTTATTGGGAGAAGACACAAACAAACAAAACAAAGCAAAGCAAAGCAAAGCAAAGCTAGGTACAACCAGACAAGGCAGTTGGTTTTTGGTACTGTCAACCACTTGGACTTTTAGACCACAAAATTTCAACACAAACACATTTATTTTCATTAAACAAATGCAAAAAATCTTATCCTGTTTTTCTTCTTTAATTATTATTTTCCTTTTGGGGAGGGGGGAGGTGGGCCACTTTAAAGGGGCTGCCTACTTTGTTATTTTACCCCATGTTTTGTACAGTATAAATATCCACAAAAGTAATTTAATTTAATAAAATATGAATTCTTGAATAATATTGTTTCGGATTTTTGATAGGTCAAAAAACTAGAAATGGAGGAGATTTATTTTTATTTTCCAAAAAGAAAAGAAGGAAGAGAGAGAAGAGATCACAAGAAGGATGAGATTCAGAATCAGAGGAATCAGAGACTTTACAACCTTTGTTTTGGTAATAAGTAAAAATTCAGAGCATCACTGTAAGGTAACACAATTTGTACGGTCTACCTTGTACTAATGTTTTTGTCTTTCTCTTTCTTTTTTCTTTTTACTACAAGTTTGTTATCATATCATCTATATTTAATTCATATATATATATATATATATATATATATATATATATATATATATATATATTTAAACATATGTTTTAACTCTTATGGTACTTTGATGGACATAATATTTTTAAAAGTTATATCGAATTTTTTTTGGAAGTTACAGTGTACTTTCTAAATTTAGTATCCGACCATTTAGTCATTGTAATAATATATACGGGTTCATCTAGAAATATTATTATAATTTAATGAAATTCCTCCATGATAAAAAAAAAAAAAAAAAATCAAATTGAGCATAACTCAATTGACATATAGTGTGCTAGGAACCACAAGGTCCCTGTCCTCAATTGAAAAAAAAATGAACTTGATCGTTGCGTATTAAAAATAAAAACTTATATTAAATTGTTCGATACTTTTATATTTTGAGTTTAATTAAGGCGACGGAATTTAAATCTCCAACATCTAATGAGCATCACCAAAAAATAAATTTCTTTCTTAAAACTAACAAATTTATATGAATGGAAAATTAAAAAAACCAATCTCACGAAAGAAAATGCAAGTTGAACTACCGTACTCATATTGACATATTGACCCTTTGCTCTAGTTTTACATGTATATATAGATATAAAAGCAACCCTAAAGTAGTAAGGACTTAATGGGGATTAAATAAAGTGCAAGTTTAGAAACAAAAGTTTATTTTATTATATGTTTTGGTCTGATGTTGGCTGTTTCTGTCTCTTAGTCTCACCTCAGCTGATGGTTTTTCTTTTCATCAATTTTTCTATTACTAATACAGCTTGCACCTATTTCTATTCTATTTCCTTCAAACATAAAGTACAATAAATATTAAAAAATATATTTTAAAAAGATTACACAAAGGATAACTTTGTGATTAAATATTTAGATAGGCTGCACAAAAATGAGGTAGAAATGGATTGAAATATATATATATATATATATATATTCTTTTTTACATGCCATTTTCTTTCCCTTCATGCTTCTTGGGATATTCCTAAACTCTGTAACATGCTCTCTGCCAACTGGAATAGCTTCTGCTTCCATGAAAAAAAAAATTGTCTCAAAAATGGTAAATTTTGATTTTAATGCAAGAAAAAGAAAAAGAAAAGAAGAAAAAACATTGATGATGTCTCAAGTTCCCAAGAGAGACAATAGAGAATAGAGAAAGAAAACTCAAGGAAATTATTTGATTATTTTACTGCTTTTTTGGTTTCTACAATTATATTTTCATTGAATTTATATATTATTTCCACTAAATCTACACTATAATTCACGTCAATATATTTATCTATCTCTTTATCTATGTTTTTTTTTTTTTTTTTT
>QLSR01000005.1:74769-94823 GCA_031780015.1 Citrullus colocynthis | reverse complement strand
TTTTTTTTTTTTTTTTTTTTTTTTTTTTTTTTGTTTTTCAATTTTATTTTATTTTTCTTGAATAGTGTTTCTGACATGAAAACATGTTTGGCCAGCAAGAAAATAAAATAAGATAAAATGAGGCCATGAACATAGAGTGGACCACCCTTTTATCTATTTTATTTTTTCGAGAAAATTACAATCTTTTTTTTTTTCTTTAGTTTATCGAAATACATACATGTAAAAAAAAAAAAAAATTGGAAAAACCCATTTGCCATTTGAAGAAGATTTCAAAGCCCATCAATCAGCTTAAAAACCTTCATTTGCACGGAGATGGAAAAATGGATTATAGCCAGAAAACAAATTGAAGAACAAAGAAAGAAAGGGAACACAAACCCATAACCCCATTTCCTTTCATTTTCTCATCTCTCTCTGCTAAAACTCTGCCAGAAATCAAGAGTTTTGAAGAGAGAGACACGGAAGAAAAAGAAAAAGAAAAAAAAAAAGGAATTCTAGAGACAGAGTTAAAGGTCCATCCTTCATTTCTCAAGCTTCCCTTCTACTGCATTTCTCAAGCTTGTTTGTTTGTTAAGTTTTAGAAGAAGAATCCTTTTCTATTTTCTACATTTTTTTTGTTCTTCTTCTGTTTTTTCTCTGTTTTATTGCGAATATTATGAAGATTCTAATGAATACTGGGATCTGTACCTGTTTTTTTTTTTGCTCATTTGTCTGCATTTATCTGATTCTTAGGATTCTCTAACGTGTTTTCTGCTCATTTGTCTACATTTGTCTAATTCCTCAGGTTTTTTCTCTGTCAGAGTGTGAGGAGGTTTCTTGGGGGAGTTTCTGTTTGGCTATCCAGAAAGAAAAATCATAGGATTTTGCCTTGCTTTTTCATTTTGGAGACAAAAGAAGTTAAATGTAAGTTTTTCTTTTGGTTTTGTGTAATGTTAATGTTAGTTTTTGTTTTTGTTTGAGTGTTTTAGGGCCTGTTTCCTATTTCATTGGAATAGACAATTTCAAGTCTGCAATTTCCTTAGCTTTCTCACCTTTTCCCCTAAGTTTTCTTGGCAACCAAACAGATGTTTGTGGATAAGTTCATTCTATGGAAAGAACATTACATATTACTTGAAGTTTCCAAAGCTTTGACAATGTAGGTTTTAAGTTCATTTTATATTTCCTTTTGTTTGATATTTTCTTTTCTATTTGGTGTTTTTGCAAATTCTACTGTTGGCTGCTGCTTAGGATGAATGAGGATAGACAAATGGAAGTACATTACGTTGACACCGGGTTCCCTTACACGGTTACGGAGAGCTTCATGGATTTCTTTGAAGGGCTTCACCAACATCAAGTACCTGCTTATGGCAATGCCGTACCATTGCTCGATCAGGTAATAATGTGGCCATGAAAAACCGATATAATTTGTCATTACACTAACTTGAGTTTTGTCAGTTGAGAGAATAATAAGTACTGGAAATGTATGGTAATTTGTTTCTCAGGGAAATGCTTACTGGTCAATGAATATGCAATGTTACAAATTCGGAGTATCTGATCATGGGAATACGTATTATGGCCATTCGCATTCGGAGGAGAGTCACCATTTACCACCATCAATGGATGTTGGTGAAAGGGAATGGGAGTATCCTACTTCAGTGGTGAATGTCGAAATTCCCGAACCAACATATGCGCCATCCGTGGAGGAGGATATAGTAGATGCTCATTCTATACCAGAAGAATGTAAGTGTTAACAAATCTGATACTCAGTCTGTTTATTTCATACTTTTGAAAGCCAACATTGAGTTTGTCACGATCATATTGTCAAGTTGAATCGTTGAAACTGTTTGAGAAACATAATATTTGTGCATCTTATCAGCATCTTTTTACTTTTCTTTTCTCCTGTTTTGTAGGCGATTTAAGCCATCAGGAGGAGACCAGTACTTCTCAAGTATGATGCTTTCTCCTTGATTTCGCGATATGCCTCCTTTTCTGTTATGACCGTCATCTACTTAATGCCTCTAATGAACTGTGCTTAATCAAAAAGTTGTCTGGGATCGTTTTTCTTATTCGTTACATAATGAATTAGGGTATAATCTTATCATCATCAAAGGTTGTAGTATGTTCATTTATCATTCTGAAGTTATGTGGGTGGTGAATTTCTTTTCTTCTCAAGTTATAGTTTCTCGTGCCAAACTGTCTCTTTTTCTGATCAGTTTTGTGCCCGAAGAAGTTTCTTTGCTTTCACACTAAGAAATTAGCAACTGTTTTGGTTTATAGCTCATTGAATCCGTCTTATTTTGTTTGTCTCTTCAGGTTACATGGCAAGATGAGATTGATCCTGACCACATGACCTATGAGGTATGGTTTCAACTCTATCATTTAGAAACCAGATTTGTTCAAGAACATGCTGTCGTTCTGTAGATCTTCAATTGATTGCCCTATTGAAGTTGAGGGTTTACCGAGCATGTGATTATTTGGCTCAATTATCAACAAACCCGTAGTTTCTATGGCCACATGAACTATGGTTGGTTGTCAAATAAATGGGATCCATAGAAGTTTACTCTTGTGAAATAGAAGAGCACAAAGGGAGTCTTTAGCCATGACCGCGGATCATCTTATATGGTTTTACAGGAACTGTTGGACTTGGGTGAATCAGTTGGAACTGAAAGTCGGGGTCTTTCTGAAGAACAAATAAGTTTGCTTCCAACTGCACGATGCAAGTTAACGAGTTTTTTCTCGAGGAAAAAGCCTGAGGAGAGGTATGGTTTTTGACATATGTTGCATTTGGCTATCTGCACTGTTAGTCTGCTTTACTTGGTGGATATAAGAACATTCCTGTCAGAAAAACATTGAATGATCTATCAAATAATCGGTTCAGTTGCAATTTAAACAACAATCTCTACGAACTGAGATGTACAACATTGTCGTTACACTATGCTTGTTTCTGATGTGTCTACTCTGAAAGTCACATGGATCTATTTTTCTGTCATAATACACAAGTTAAAACAGTTGGTACTTTCTCGTACGGTGTTTATTTAGCAATGTCAAACTTGAACCTCTAAAAAGTTTAACAAATAAAATAGTCACATGAGATACACTCTTTAGAGTATGATCATGTTCTTGGAGTTGTGTCTCAAGTTACTGACTATAGATCTCGGTAAAAGGTGTTTACATCTCGGTTCTTCTTGGTAAGGTGCTTACTCTTGGAGCTTCAGTATTTGATTGTACTTGTTTTGTTTTTTTACCGCAGATGCGTTATTTGCCAAATGAGGTATAAGAGAGGTGACAAACAAATAAAATTACCCTGCAAGCATTTCTACCACAACAAATGCATAACCAAATGGCTCACCATCAACAAAGTTAGTTATTTTCTTGGCTTTCTCATGTATTTATACTTCCACGATTTCTGATCTAACTTGGTATTTCATCACGCCACATCATCTTCGTGTTTATCAGATATGTCCGATCTGCAACATCGAGGTGTTCGGAGACGAAAGCACGAATGCATCGGGCAGTGATAACTGACAGTAGATTTTGGAAGCTCTAACATTTTGTTCCTCCTTGTTCATCTTTTCACATTTTTGCCTTCTCACTTTCATTTCTCTCCCCCACCATTTTGTACATCTCTAATTAACTAAGTGAATTAAGTACTCTAATCCTTAATCTCTCTCCCCACACTTGCCTTATGCTCAAGAGAAAGAAAGAAACGTGTACTCCTCTTTTAACTTTTCAACTGCTTAGCTTGAAGATTAAAGTCTAGCTATTTTCTTAGATTAAGATTTAACTTATTTTGTAGTCATTTTTTGAATCGAGGGCCGTGTCGAACTGCATTGAATAAGGATGTTCGTAGGTTGGGGTGAGTTAGATTAGGTTAGCATAGACATTTTGGATCTAACCCAATTGTTCAAGTTATATATTTGTTCGATCTAAGTGACTTTTATTAGTAGTAGACCATGAGTTCATCTGGTCATTTACTTCAAGTTTTGTAAAAGAAATAGTGGGAATGATAATTTTTGAGCATCTATTTACTTATTTTCACTAGTTTCTTTTGATTTAATTTATTTTCTGTATCGAATTTCATTTTAAATGAAAATTATTATAGAATAAAATTAAGCTAAATAACTGCTTCAGTGAGATGAAATTTATACACATGCGCATAAGCAATTTCATCATCTATTAATAGATTTGACTTGTTTATAGGCAAAGTCTCATTTATTTCCTTTGTGGTTAGGATAAATTTCATAAATCATATTTTATCTACTTGAAAATCCATCATTTTCTTCTATTTTTACTCAGCTAAATCATAATATAGTACAACAAATGTGAAAATTTGAGAAATTGAACAGTACTATATTATGATTAATTGTTTGCGTATTTTCAATGGACTTTAAATTTAGTATCTTTAAGTTATTAATTTTTTAAATTAGCTAAATGATAAACAATCATTTTAATGTAGTAAAATATAAATACAATATGTGAATATATTTTTAAAATTTGCGTTGAAAATGTGAATAAATAACAAAAAGTTTTCGAAAAAAAATTAATAATAACTTGCAGTAAGGATTAAATTTAAAATTTGAAAGTACGGATAATAAAATTGAATATTTCGAAGTGTAGCCAAATAATAGAAATAAAATTTGTGATCTAAGCTCAATAACAAACTTTGTCAATCGTCACACCAGAAAAGAAACAATCCGTCAGTTATAAATTTACTTTTCTAACTTTATTTTCCCAGGAAATCGGCAAATAATAAACAAAAAAGGAAAAAGAAAACGATTGTATGGGCCAAACCCAACCGGCCCAAATATTTAAAAGCCCAACAACCTGACAATTTATTTATAATTAAATTATAAAATATTTTTTTTTTAAAAAATAAAAAACTCTCCAACGGTCAGAACCAGCAAGCTGCCCACAAGAACGTTCACAAAAAACGTAGAGAATTCTCCAGCACAACGGTCATTTCTTCTTCTCATTCTTCTTATTCTTTGGCTTCTTCACTCTCCATCTTCTCGAGCCCAATAATGGAACCAGCAAAAGTTGACTGGAAAAATGTTCAGTGGAGATTCGTAGAGGACGAATTGTACGAGCACATTAACGCCCCCAAATGGGTTGATTTCACCGCGATCCACGACTCTGTGGATGATGAAGCCTGGTTTTGTCGACCCGGTGAGATTCTCTTTCGCTCGATCGATCTCTGTTCTTGAATTCCGAACTCTTTTCTCTGAGTTCTTTTGCTTTTTAGGTAGTGATGGGTTTTGTTTTCTTTTGGTTCTGTGTAGATTGTAAGCATCCGAAGACGGCTGAAGAGTTACTTCGAGTAACTCCTTCGAAGGTATCGATTTATTTCTCGCTTTCTTTTTCTTGTTCTTAGATTTCGTACTGTTTGATTGGCACGAGCGGAAAGAATGTCAAGATTTTTCAGATTTGGTTGAAATTTCTGATTTGAGCTGAGTTGAGCTAATATGGCCAAATTAGGGCACATAAGTTTCTTCTTCTTCTTCTTCCTTGCCCTGTATGTTATTTTCTTCTAAATTTACTGCTTGTTCTGTTTTGGAAGCTTACAAGCCCGGGTTATAGCACCGAAACTATTCAATCCAATGATCGAACAGGAAGGTACTGTAATTATCATAATAGTCTCAGTTTTAGCTACTTTCACAATTGGATTTCCTTCATTCCAAATAGATCTGAAGTTTTTCCTTTGTTGGGATAATTCAGAGATGGAAAGTTGAAGAGAAGAGGGCCTCCTCAATCTTCAAACAACGAGAACCAGAATCCCAATTCTTCAACGCCTCAAAGCCACACAGCCAAAGCCACTAAGGCAGGGATCAAATCAAGCGCTGAGAAGAAGCCTTTAATGGATGATGGGCAACAGAAGAACAATGGGGCACCCTCCCTGAAAAGCACACTTTCTGCAAGGAACTTATTTGCAGGGCGAGATTTTCTGAACCAAATTACCGAGTTTTGTAATGAGATAAAGAGAATGGCGATTAGGGTAACGGAGAGAGAGAATGTTAAGCAATCAGCCGTGGAGAATGGTCTTGAGGGTGAGATGAAATGTGTAGAGAAGGAGGTTTCATCAAAGGATTTGAATAATCTGGAAAGGAAGGAGAAAGAGAGGAAGCCATTTGGTGAACTTAGTATAGAGAAATCTGATGGATCAATCAGTAATAGTGTAAAGCGGAAGAAAAGGATTAATATGTGAGTAATTTGTTATCAATCTTCTTGTTTTAAGACTTTTGGTTCAGTTTGTGCCTGACTTTCCAAGTTATTGTATATGTCTGCCTGTGAATCATGTGCCTAATAAGAAACTATCATTTTGGTTTTAAGCCTATGTCAGACCATGTTTTGTTGTGTTAGCCAATTACGAGTTTATACAAAATTTGATGCAGCAAAACTGCCGCGAACAGCGAAAACTTCCTGATCCCTTTGGACATGGAGAAAGTATGGCACAAACGAGAGGACAACACGTTGCAAATCCAAACCAATCCACCTTCTCCCCAATGCTTTTCCAACGTACGTGCACCAAACAAAGTTCCTGCTTCAAGAGCCTCGAGACCTAGACTAAAGGTGTGCAATGCAACCTTGAGTTTTCATTATATAGCAGCTGATCCTTTCAAGTTAGATGGAATTAAACTTCTCTGAATGATCATTTGTGTTTTCTATCAGGAGAAGGAAATCATTGTAGAAGTGGAGGAGGTAAAAGAGGATACAAAAGTGGTATCTGCTGCGAGAGTTAAGGCCATTTCTTCTGCTGTTGGTGAAAAAGAAGGAAGAGCATTGGATGTTCTTTGGTTTCTCAAGCCTTGCACTCTTTCCAACTAAAAGGTCTATGAAGACTTGAGCCAAAGGCATTCATTCAGATTATTCTTTCATTCTTTGTGTTGTTCTCATTGTCTTTATAACCACCGTGTCTTGATGGGAGGAGCTCCTTGTTGATAAGATAGCATATTTACCCACCAAACCAATTTTTTTGAATTGAGTTTCAATGAATAGAAAAAGTATTCTTTACAATATAATAACACCGTTTAGAGGAAGCTGTGTATGGACTTCTCTTCATTTGCTGCTGGAAATGTGATTTCATATGATTTCGATCTTGGTTTGCCTCTCAATTATGAATATTATAGGGCAACTTTGGTTTAAGCATATACCTCGAATCCTTGATGAAGAAGTTTAAGGCTGAGTCTTTCCAACTTACATGTGGTTGAATTGAAACAAGTATGGAATATGAAAAATAAGACACTTTTGGTATTAAAGTGTGTATTATGTATGGTCTAGGGAGAGGCTAGATTTTTTTTTTCTTCTTTCCACCCGTGAGGTAGGGATTCGAAGATCTTACCTTTAGGTTGAAATTACGTGTCTAAACTAGTTAGATATGTTGTTCAAGTTGGATTGGAAAAGGCTATTCAATATTTACAAAATAATTTGATTTTTTTTCTTCAAGAAGTTGGCCCATGGCCTAGAAGTAAGCGTATGAAATAAATATTTTACTGCTCAATCAACAACCATTTTTGTATTATTACAAGAGATGGAGTGCTGCATTCAAGATGTCCAAAAAAAAAAAAAAAGAGTAAATAAAGGAATAACATTTTCATTGTGATTGATTTTTCTTTCTCGTTAAACTCATTTCATTTTGATTATTTAGGAGTCAAAGGCCTACGAATTAAAATAGAACAAATTTGACTTTTCTTTTCCTTCTTCACCCGAGTAAGTAAGAGGCAATAATACCAAAACAAAAAATGACTAAAACAACATATCTCTATAAAACTATTAAACGCATGGTGGGTGGTCTTCAACTTTGTCCGAGCCTCTTCTCTAGTCTAGACATGTCGCTAGAGTAGTGAGCATTTGCATCGGTGTAGTGTTGAGCCAAGTGCACTTTGAAAGTATTCAATTCGACTAAACATAGACAAAATTGCTTACTCTTAAAATCTGGTGTTACGAGGCTATTTATAAAGTCCTATTCTCTAAGGTTTGTTTGGGACATGTGCATTTTTAGTAGTGTTAGGGTTGGTGGCCCTCAAAGTTGCAGGGTGCTGAAGGACGAGCTCAATTCAACCGTTTCTTTTTTCGTGCAACAGAAAGAGTTCAACAGGTCATGGCAAACAATTTGTTACTGAATTTTCGATCCTTTGAACAGAAATTGAAGTGATCCCTGCAATTAAAGTAAATAAATTCTGTGCAATTGCCACGTGGTAATTATTATATTGGCTATAGCATCCTACGTGTCATACAAGCATGGCTTTCCAGGAACCACCACACAACATGCGCAATCCACGTGCATGTCCTCCTACCAGCTTCATCATCCTCGAGTATTCAATTTCTCCGCTTTGTAGGACTGTCCCCCATTTGCTTTTCGCTTCACCTTCGTCCATTGGAAAATTAGGGTTTATTTTTTCCTATTTGTGAAATGGCTATGGCTGGGCGTATGAGATCGATCATTCCTCAATTCAATCAGCTTCTGAAATCGGAGTCACTCACTCAGAGACCTGCTCTTCTAAGAGCCCTACTTTGCCCCACGACTCCCAACTCCGAGGTTAGAATCAATGATTTCTCAGTCTATTTTTTTGTTCCGTTCTTAGTATCTCTCTCCCCTTGTCTTCCTAGTGTGCTTTCGTGTATATGGGCTTTGATTTTCCTAATATCCGTTCATTTGCGGGAAAATACCGAGATGAGAGGTGGTGATGGCCTGTAGGGGCGTCAAATCGTTAGTGATGTAGAATGAGGAACGATTAGCGGGACTTGATGATGCTAATGGTTTTGATTTTTTTTTCTTTTTTCTCGATCGACTATGATTTTGCGAATCCCTCATCGACGTTAAGGTTATGATTTGACATTTGAATACAAGCTTGAAAAACAAAGAGACTGGATGGGACTTGCATTGAAAGAGAAGGCATTGTACATTGGAAAGACCATGGAGATGAGGCATTCCCCCCTGCTTGAAAGGGATTTAAACGAATGGCTTCAGTCTTAGTTAATTAAGTGGGGACTTGGGGTACATGATCATATTTTGTAAGCACTCCAATTTAAGGTTCTGTACTAAACCAAAATGAGTTCCAAAATTATAGAAGTACTTATATATGTTATGGAGAATCTCATCCTTCCTTTGGAGGTTGGACTTAAGTAGCTCAGAAGAAGAACCTTGCAACATTTCTCTTAAATCCTATGCTACCAAAAGGAATCTTATCTTTTGGCAGTGCACACAGTTGAGGGAAAATAACCAGAGGAGGTCTTTTCCTTTGCAATTTTCCTTGCATACTTAAGCTTCTATAAATCAGTGTCCAAAGTGAAAATTGCTGCTCTTTTGGGCCTTAGAAGAAAGTTATGCCTTAGAAGTTGAAGCATTGAGGGAAAGCAATGGAACACAACTTGATTTCTTTCATGTCTTTCTCTGATCTATGCCTTGGACTTTTCCGTTACATGGAGGCTATAATATTTTCATTCCAACAATCTCTCTCCACATTCCTTTGGCATTAGGAAAAGACTCACTCAAATGGTTGTTGCTGGGTCATGTCACATGTGACTTACTAAAATGGTGGCCTCGGGAAAATAGTAGTTTTAATGGAATAAAATTTAGTAGACAATCAATTGCTTGGTTGTCATTTGTCAATTCCCTTTCTGCTTCTACAAGTCTTCTCCATAGTGTCTCTCACCATGTATTCTTTCATTTTCCCTCAATGAAAGGTTGTTTATTCATCAAAAAACAATTCTCCTTCATAATGTGTCTTCTTATGAACATTACAATCTCTTTGATTTCTGATCTTTACACTCTCAGTTTCAAGAACAAGATCGGCCAAACCTAATGAGACTGACACCATTTTCAGCCAAGCTAGTGACTTGCTCATTCAAGTTAAACAGTAGAAGCTCTTACTATTTTGTTCAACCTTTTACCGTACTTTTACTGGAATTTTGAATAGGGGAAAGGAATAAGGTGAGAGCCTGAGAGGTTTGATTGAACTAGGAGAGCTAGAGTCAATCTTCCATCTTTGGGTAAATGGAAGTTTCTCCACTTAGTTTAGCACAAACTAGTCCTGAATGAGATGGTTTTTAGATTCCTCTGAGAGCCAATCCCAAATAAGAGTGGCAAAAACTCCTGTTAGCTTCTGAAAGAATTTACCAATCTCTATGTTTCCTTGCCCCCTATTTTATCCCAGCAATCAAATAGTTTTGGAAGCTGATTGTCAAACTCCTGCTTGCAAATGAAAGAAATTCCAAGTTCTTCGTATTCATTTCCTTCATGAATCATAATCTGTTTGCCTCCAGAATCTGTCTTGGATGTTTCACTTCGGTAGACACAAATTATAGTCTGCTTCAATCCTCATGGATGTGAAGTTTCTGTTTGTTCATGTGTTTGTAGTTGTTTATAATCAATCATTGTATTGTGATTGTTCATCTCTCAGCTCTAGATTATCAAATCAACTTTAGCCTTTCATTGAATTAATTTGAATGTTTTCCTTCAAATGCAGGTCTCGAGGAACTATGCAACTGCTTCCAAGAAAAGAGAGGAAAAAGTTAAAGTAATGGAACTGGCTTGCCTTTACTAGGACTTAAAAGTTTCACTAGTTTTATGTATCAGTCATTTTCATTTGTGGTTTACTGAAATGCAGAGTACACATGTGATTATTATATGTAGTTTGATTAATTTTATTTATCTCTCTTTTATGCATTGTAGGTTCCCCTGGTTTTGTTTGGGGGTTCTGGAAACTATGCCTCTGCTTTGTACCTTGCAGCAGTAAAAGCTAATTCCTTGGATAAGGTTGAGAGAGAGCTTCTTGACCTTGTCGAGGCTTCACAGAGAAGTGCCACCTTCTCTCAGTTCACAAGAGATCCCTCAGTGTGTAAAGATACCAGGGTCAAGGCTATTAAGGATATTTGTGCTTCAGCTACATTTTCAGAAACTGTAAAAAACTTTTTGGGTATTACTACTACTCATTGCCTTTGAATCTTTGATGTTTTCTTTCTTTAATTGAAGAAAAACACTATGGTTAAGCAAGCAATTTGATACACCATTTTGTAATCATATCCTATCCAGTTATATTGGCTGAGTATGGAAGGCTGAAATACATAGACAGCATTGCAAAGAGGTTTGTAGAGTTGACAATGGCTCATCGAGGAGAGGTGAAAGCCATTGTGACTACAGTTATTGTAAGTTCCCGAACTCCTATAATGAAATTCGTAATCTACCATGGTTATAAGTTACAATATGGCATATGCTTTCTTTTTGCTCCTTCTCCTCTTGCTCCTCCCCGCCGCATAGGGCTATCATTCACTAACCACACTATATCATTTTTCAGCTTGCAATTGATTCAGTTATTCTTTTGCTTCTTGACAGGGGAACATATACCTTTAGCGTTTAATTTTTCTGCTGTACATCCAGCTCCATGTTACTATTGCATGATTTCATATTAACTCGATTCAACGTTTAATAATAAGTTAATATGCATATATGTGGGACTTGGCGGATATTACTTAGGAGATGAATATATTGCCTTACAGCTTTTTGTATCTTGTAATTAGAGGGTTAAAAATGCTATTTAATGTTAAAGTTGTAAAGTGTGGTTTAGTTTGTCTAAGTGTAGAGATATTTAGCTTAGAAAACGCAACTTGGTACTTGGAGACATTAGGATTTACAACACCATTATTAACTACACATTTTGGGTATTTTGCCCCTATCAACCACGGGAAGTCTGGGATTACTACTTGAATTTTCCTGTTTTGTATTATATGATATTAATCTGGTTTGACTTTTTCATTGTGCCACAGCCCCTCCCTCCTGAAGAAGAGAAAGAATTAAAGGAGATCCTGCAGGATATTATTGGACAAGGGAAAAGGGTCAAGCTTGAACAGAAGGTACTTCAAAATCATAGGGTCTGCTTCTTTTGACTGTTTTTTAACCCTTTTATCAGGCACACACATCTAATCTTTTGCATATGCCAGATTGATCCAAGTATTCTTGGTGGACTAGTTGTAGAATTCGGCGAGAAAGTGTTCGACATGTCAATTAAGACCAGAGCACGACAGATGGAGAGGTTCTTGCGAGAACCTGCAAACCTCAACAGCCTCTGAAAAGAGTCATTTTTCGTCTTCTGGGGACACAATCTTCCTGCTTTAGGCTACCATTTTTCATCCATGAAAGAGAACTTTGGTATTTTCCTCCCTTTTGTTTTTGCCTGATTTTCATCTTACATGACTGCCGGCAATGCCCCTATATATGCAAATAAGTTGGTTTTTCTTCATAACTGTATCCATGTGGGAAATTTTAAATTTGATGTAACATGTGCAGACATATTGGAGGATTTGATTATGGATGCATAAGTTGGTTTTTCTTCATAACTGTATCCATGTGGGAAATTTTAAATTTGATGTAACATGTGCAGACATATTGGAGGATTTGATTATGGATGGATAAACTTCTTCATCTTATTTTTTGGGATTGGTAGTTTGCGATTAAATCATTGATTATATATTTTTTTAATTACATTTTAATCTTGTTTGCCCCCTAAAATTTTCATTGATGAGTTAATGGCAGTGAAGTTATCTTCCAAAACAAAGAAGAAAAAAGAAAAAAAAAATAATAATAACTGTTTCAAATCACAAAGAACAATTTTTTGAAGTTGGAAAAATTAAATGAGATAATCACCATATTTGTTAGTAAAAGAGATTTGTTTCAAGAATTCAACGGTGGTTATGGATTGAGTTTGTATAATTTGAGGTTAAAATGGCAACTTTTTGCTTATCGTATAAAGTTTTGGTTATTATTTTATCCTGTTTTCCGAAATTAACCTTATCATCATTTTTTAAAAGTGCATTTGAAATTTTAGCCATGCATCAAAACAAGAAATAAAGTTTCAAAACCATTTTTCAAATACTTAAAATTTATGATTAAATACTACTTTGGTCTTTATACTTTTAACTTTGATTCATTTTGTTCTTTCTATTTTTAAAATGTTTATTTTGGTCCCAATACTTTCAACTTGAATTCATTTTGATACATATACTTACAAAATGTTCAACTTGATCTTTGCATTTTTAATTTTGGTTTATTTTAGTCTTTATACTTTTAAAAAGTGACTATTTTAGTCATTTCAATTTAAAGATATCAAAATAGCAATTTTTTGAAAGTTCAAAGGATCAAAATGAACAAAATTTGAGGTACAAAAACCAAAATGAACTAAAGTTGAAAGTATAGGGACCAAAATGAACATTTTGAAAATACATAGACCACAAAATGATTTAAAGTTAAAATTATAAAAATCAAAATAATATTTAAACCTAAAAATTTATTGTGATAAGAATACAAATAAATGATTAAATAAATCTTTTTAACTTGAAGAACAAGAACATGAACATCTTCTCGGTGAAAGCCACATATGAAAATGTTTTTAGCACTGTCTTGAAATTCCTTTTTGTGACATGCCAAATTGAGGCAACTTTTTTATTTTTTATTTTTTTTTAATTAAATTATAATGCATTCACTTTTTACTTGGGCCATTCAATGATTTGTTTAATTTTATTTCCTATGTACGATTTTATTTTTGGGTATTTTGAACTTTTCACCTTATGATTGGTCTGTCATTGCTTTAAAGCCTATGTGAAATTCGAAAAAGAAATTTCCAGAAATTATTTCATCAATTATTGGAAAGTTTGTGCATATTAAATTCTTTTGAATATATCACGAGAAATTTTCTATTAAAAAAAAAACCTAACCTGTAGATTTAAGTTAATGGGCCCATCATTGAATCATAAAATCATAACGTTCCAAAATTAAATTGATTTTCATATATTTAAAAAATTCTTTTGAATTAATATTTTTAGTTTGAAAACTGATTTCAAAATTACCAATTACTAAAACAATACATTTTCTATTTGAGAAATTATTCTTAAATACTTGGACAAATTGAACGTTTTAATAAATGAATGAAGTGATGGCAAAATTTTGAAGTGATTCTCAATTAATTATCCCACCAAAAATTGCCCCCAATTTTAAATGATTTTAGACTTTTCTAAAATTTTTCAACATTTTCCCAACATCACAATCGAAAGAAAAGTGATACTGACAATGTCAAAAACAAACATATTCTAACACGATTTGTTTCTCTAAGAAACAAATTCACTTGCTCTTTGAAAAAATTTCTAGTTCTACGGTGATATGAAAATACTTCCATTTATTTTCTGCTATATTTGTTGCATGCTTTTGTGAACAAAAAAATGTATAATATTTTCGTGGTACTAAAAGTTTCTCTCTCCAATCTTTGATCTAGAAGTAAATTGAGATGGTCACCTAATAGTGACTAGAGATAGAAATTTTATAACTAATTCTTGTCTTCAATTATTATATTGTGGGAAAAACAATGTGTTTATTAAGTAATTATAAAAATGAAGGGAAAATAATATATAAACTATATATTTTTGAGTGAATAATTATAGAGGGGGTGTAATTTGCTTTAGAAGTTGGGCATATAATTTGGTTGAAGAGTATGTTAAATTAGGGTTGTTGGTTTAAATAATTAAAGTTGTGTCTAATGAAACACATTTTCAAAACCAAACAACATTGAGTGTAGAAAATAAAATATATGCAAATAAAAAGCTATAGCTCTCTCTATTCTATTCCCCACCGTCATACCAAACTCAAAAGCACTTTTTTTTTCGCTTTTTCTCTCTCTAGGTTTAATACTTAAAATTCACGTGTAATTTTAGAGAGAGAGAGAGAGATGATTGATTATGTGAAGTGGAAGCAAAAATATTTTGCAAATAAAAGAATGATGATTACCTTGTGAGTGAAGAAAAATATTGCATTCAAAAACATAACCAATTGAGTCAAACGGTAGAAGACAACTCATTTTTCTTTTAAGAATAATTATTCAACAAGACTGCCACAATAAAATTAGTAAATTTTTAACGTTGTGTTTATGAATGAGAATTTACAAACTTACATAGTAATTATTAAGAGATATATAGGAATTTTAATATTATTGAGAAGCTACCGTATTGTAGAGGTAAGAGAAATTATTCGAGAGAAAATTGAAATAATGTGACTTAAGATTATACATTTATAGGTTAAAAAAGACTTTTTGTTTGTAAACTTTCATAAAATTAACAATTTAGGCCATGAACTTTGGTTTGTAATGATTTCGTCCCTATGCTTTCAATTTTATAACAATCTAGTTCCTGAACTTTAGTATGTAACAATTTGGTCATTATACTTTTTAATTTGTAACACTTTAGTCCATATTATAAAAATATCTATTAAATTAGATGTCGATTTTTATTATTTTTTGTTATAGACTTTGTATTATATATAAATATTGAGTCTCTAATCTGTTTATCGGTTTATTTGTGCAAAAATTCTCATTAAATCTTAACAATAGTTTCTATGATCATTAAATCTTAACAATAGTTTCTATGATAGGGACTAAATCATTACACATTTTAAAGTACAAGAACTAAATTGTTACATAGTAAAATTTAGGGACTAAATCGTTACAAACAAAAGTATAAAAACTGAATTATTACTTTTATGAAAATTTAAGGACTAATTAGTTTCTATAATCTTAACCGTCATGATTTAGTTCTTATAGTTCGATAATAGTCCCCATCAATTATAAAAAAACTAAATTCAAACTCTCTCTATAAATTATGTGGGACTAAATTTTTAATTTAATTAGTTAATTATGATTCACTAAAGTGAACATAACGCTATTGACATAAAATATGTATTTTATCAACATAGATTTTAGAAGTTCGAAACTCTCCCACCTCATATTAAACTCATATTATTATTATTATTATTATTGTTATTATTATTATTATTATTTAAGGTCGAGAATACAATTTGAATGACAATTTTATATCACGAATGTAAGAGATCAAAATATTTATGATTCCACATTACATTTTCAAGACGGGTTTTGAATATTGATTGGGATAACCTCCCTCTCTCAAGGATTAAAATATCAACGTCGATATCAATATTCAAATTTTAAGTTTATAGATATATCGATATGAATATCGAATATTTCGGTAAATAAAGAAATTTATAAAATATATTTAAATTAATAATAAAAAAATTTCTTCCAAACTTTATAGAATCTCATTATTAGTATTTATATTCACAATGACATCAACAGATGATAATTTGTTGTTTTGATGTGTATTTATAGAGATAACAATTAATCTTTAATATCAATGTGAAATCTTTCAAATATATAGCCGTATCAATAGATTTTTCAACTCCCTCTCGATGTCAAATCTTTTGATTTACATATATATCGACATATGAACGGATATTATTTCAACTCTCTCAATGCCAAATCTTCTAATGTACAAATCTATATATCCATGGATATTTGAACACTCTCTCGATGTCAAATATTTACAAATATATCAACGAATATTTCAACTCACTTTCAATGTTGAATCTTCTAATGTACAGATATATCGACATATCAATGGATAAGTACCCCTCCAATCTGTTTTGTCCAACCCACCCTTACTTATATCAAAAACCAACCAACAATATATCCTCTCTCTCTCTTCTATAGACATTTAGTCATAGATTCACATTCTAAGCAACCCCACAACCACATCGCCATCATCATCACCGTTACCACAACATCAAGCCTCCCTTCCATTGTTTATATATATATTTATTCATAAACAATATTATTTCACTTCAACTACAAAAACACACTTATATATATAAGCTAAGCTAAGAGATCATATACCACACATTATTATCTAACACACACCACCTCAATCCAAACATTATTGTTATTATTATTTCTCTCTTCCAACAACAAATAATATATATATATATATATATAGAAACAATAACATAAACCATATATACATGAGGAAGCCAGCTGATTCCACCGCCGCCAACATTCGGCTGAGGAAAGGCCTTTGGTCGCCGGAGGAGGACGATAAGCTGATGAGATACATGCTCTCCAATGGCCAAGGCTGCTGGACCGACATTGCCCGAAATGCCGGCCTCCTCCGCTGCGGCAAGAGCTGCCGCCTCCGCTGGATTAACTATCTCCGCCCTGACCTTAAACGTGGAGCTTTCTCTCCTCAAGAAGAGCAACTCATTCTCCATCTGCATTCTCTTCTGGGCAATAGGTAATAAATTCAAAACCAATTAGCCATTTAAATTCAAGATTTATTGAAATAAAAGAGACTACAATTAGCCATTTAAAATTATAAAAATTAAAATGGAACAAATTTTAAAGTAAGCAACCAAAATAGTATTTTAACCTAATTCTTTTATATATATATTTTCATTTTTTTATTCTATTTTGGTTCCTATATTTTTTAAATTAGGGTGGGATGAATTTTGATTAATTAGTTATTATGAGTTTAGTTGTTGGTGTTGAAGTTTTAAATTTTTTTTAATCTAATGAAAATTATTGTTGGTACTTTTTTTCTAAACACCTCACTGCAAACATAGAAATAGAGCTATTCTCTCTGCCATTTTCTCTTTATGAATAAAATGATCTTCCTCTCTCTACTTTGTTTGCTCCTCTTTAATATATATATATATTCCTTTAGAATATTGATAATCATACAACATTATATTTTTTTCATGTTCATTCATGCATTTTATGAATCAAAGTAAAAAGTAAGGAGAAATTGGCTAGTGTTATGCTTTTATTTAAGCTTTAATATAAAAGTGGCCAAATTAAACATTAGAAAAGCTTGAGTAGGGTCTATAGAGAAGATATTGATTATGATCAAAGTCAAATGTAAGCCATACTTGTGGTTAATAGGTTTTGAGTAAATCATTGAGTGCAAAATAATTAATACAACGAATCCACATCACTTGATCATATTCGATGAGAAACAAAGACATTTATTTCATTGATGTCAATTAATCATTTAGTTGTTGGATACATTATTTTCTATTGATTAGAATTTACGAATTGATTTACTAAATAGTTTTTTTTTTTTTTTTTTAGTTTAGTTTTTTAGAATTAAGTTTAGTACTATTTCTACCTATTGATTTATTTATTATTATTTCTTTTCTGTTATTTACTTTTAAAGAATGTTTTAAAAATATAAGTTAAGTTTTGAATACTAAAAAATAGTTTTTATTTTTGGAATTTGACTAAAGAATTCATGTGTGTAGTTAGGGAAAATGAAAACTATGGTAAAAAAGTTGTAAGAAAACAAACAAAATTTTTAAAAATAAAAAACAAAAAATTAAGCTTGGTTGGCAATCCGTTTGGTTTTTTGTTTTTTAAAATTAAGCATATAAATATCACTTTCATTTGTTTGGTCCTATGCTTTGTAGTCTAAATTTTAAGAGTGTGTTTAAAATCTAAGCCAAAATTTGAAAACTGAGGACCCATTTATTAATTATTTGATTTTTGTTTTTTAAAAATTGAATTTATAAATACTACTTCCAACTTTTGATTGGTTTGTTTTGTTATTTATTTGTTAGAAGTGTTTTAAAAGTCTAAGGCAAATTTTGAAAACTAAAAAATTTAATTCTTAAAAAATTCATTTTGAATTCTGGAATTTAGTTAAGAATTCAAATGTTAATTAGGAAAGATAATAATTATAATAAGACAGTGGTAAGAATTTTTTTTTATAATTTTCAAAAATCAAAACCCTAATATTTATTTAAATGGGTCTAAAAATGTAGTTTTTTAAGATTTTTTTTTGTTTAAATTTAGTTAAGAATTCAAATATTTACATAAAAAATATTAAAAAATGGTTAAAAAATGGTTAGAAAACAAACAAAATCTTTAAAAACTATCAAATCATCGTTACCAAACCATATCTAAATATTTTATTTAATCCAGAAATTATTATAAATAAAAAAAATATCAAATTATCTACAAATCTAGAAAAAATTTAGTGATAGACTTTTGTTGTTCTTTTTATCACTAAGCTATAGAAACCTATCACAATTTATCAACTAGTGATAAAAATCTATCGTAGTCTATCGTTGAAATTTTTATATATTTGAAAATAATTTTGCTTTTTTTTTATATTTGAAAATAAGCTATTAAAATTTGTAAAAATTTAAAGGTGTGTTTGAAATAAATTACAAAGTTTAACGTTGTATTATTTTTATAATTTAGCCAAAATTTTACTAAAATTAAAATTTGATAATTTATCAGGTGGTCTCAAATAGCAGCACGTCTACCTGGACGAACGGATAATGAAATAAAGAATTTCTGGAACTCCACATTGAAAAAGAGAATGAAGAATCGTAATTACAATATTACCCCTTCTCCAAACTTAAGCCAATCATCCGAACCTAGAAGTAACAGCGGCTTCGGAGAGCACCTAAGTTCTTCCGAACCATTATTATTCCCTACATTATTGGACGACAACCACCAATTATACAACACGTTTGGTGGTGGTGGTGCAATGGAAGAGGGTTATTTTGGGGATTACACCACAACAATATTAGAGCCTAAGGAATTTGTGAGGGACTTTTATGACTTTTCTCACCTTCCTCCACTTGGAAATGGAGACATTATTATTGAAGAGTTTAAGGTACCATCCCTAAACATACAAGAAAACAACCATCAATTCAATCATGAAGTGAGTTTTAAGGTGGAGGATATGCTTGGAAACAATTCTCAAAACCAGCTTCAAGATAATTTTAAAATTGGAGCTTGGGATTTTGACCCTTTTATCCTTTGATTTCTAAGTTGATTAATTAACTTTCTTTAGAAAAAAAATAAATTTTTTTTTGTAATTAATTTTAATAATATTGTTTTTCTCGATTCATAGATTCTTTCTGTCTTTTTGTAGAGAGAAAGAATTTATACGTCTAGATGATAAAAGAAAATTGTATTACAATCTTGTTTGATAATAGTTTTGTTTATAGTTTATTTTAAAAAAAAAAAAGTTAAAAGAAAAAATTGTTAACAATAATTCTTTTTCTTTTAATCATTTTTAAGGATACTTTAGAAATCTATATAAAAAGTTTCAAAAAAAAAAAAAAGTATATATATATATATAGCTTTTTGAAAATTAGTTTGATTTTTTTTAAGAAATAAATTACGAAAAGTAGTTTTTCACAATCAAGGTTACTTTTGGTTTTTTTTTTTTTTTTTTTTTTTTCT
>QLSR01000005.1:35756-70225 GCA_031780015.1 Citrullus colocynthis | reverse complement strand
TTTTTTTTTTTTTTTTTTTTTTTTTTTTTTTTTTTTTTTTTTTTTTTTTTTTTTTTTTTTTTTTTTTTTTTTTTTTTTTTTTTTTTTTTTTTTTTTTTTTTTTTTTTTTTTTTCTTCTTGTTTTTTTTTTTTCTAGTTTCTTTTCATCGAATATCAAACATAGAGTATAAAGCATTAGAGCATCGAATGAACTTCTGAATCGAGCATAGAGCATAGAGCATTAAATGAACTTCTGAATGAAGCATAGAATATAAAAGATAGCGCATCCAGTATCGAGTAACAAATATATAACATAGAGTGTAGAGCATAGACCATAAAACATCAAGTATCGAAGATCAAGTATTGAGTATCGAGTATCAAGAAAACTTATGAATCGCAACACGCTGATGATTTTAAGGGGCAAACGGGCAAATTCAGAGTGTTGACACAAGCAAAAGCCACTTTTCATTTAATTTAAAAAAGGTATCCATTTTTCATTTGGCCCCAAACTAGAGACCATCCGTGAAAAGAAAAGGAAAAAAAACCCCGAATATAATCATCATCCATTTAACCTAAATCAATGGTTTTTGGCAACTTATTTTTCCAAAGATAAAAGTTGTCAAAACTCATTTTTATTTAAACATTTTTTATAAAAATTAAATTAAATACACTTGAAAATGTATTCCAAACACACCAAAAGATGCCAAACTCAATGACCGTCTTTTCGCTAGAGTGAAAGATGGATATAAAGGGTCACCAAAAATTATAATAAATAAATAAATAAATAAATAATAAATATAAAAAATAAAAATAAAAATCTAAAGGAGAGAAAATGACATAGGAAGGTTCCTGAACACACGCTTTTTAATCATCCTTCGCTCAAATAGAGGACCATGATATTTATATAATAATAATAATAATATCTAAATGATTAAAATATCATTTTAATCTATATATTTTGAAGTTTGTTCAATTTTAGTCAATATATTTTTAATAGTCTAATTTTAGTCCAAGTACTTTCAATAATCTTAAGTTCAATTGATTACTAGTTAATTATTGATTTTTTTTGTAAAAAAAAAACTATTATTTATTAGCATTTCTACTAAAAGGTTTGAAAATATATTCACATATATATATCTTTTTTCATGAAAGTTAACATTGTTATTCAACCAATTTTTTAAGAATTAATTTAATATTTTCTTTTACGTCCATGGATTAAAATTGAACACTTGAAAGTAAGACGACTAAAATTAAAAAAACTTTTAAAATACGAGTACCAAAATAATATTTAAACCTAAAATATACTCCTAGTCCAGTAAAAAATTTTACCCTTTATGTATAATCATATTGCAATAGTGAAACTTCACTATTTTTGTTTGACATTTAATGATTTCACCCACGAAAAGTTGCATTAACATGAAACTCTAACACCAATCTCGAATTCTCTATACTTTTACATTAATATATGTTATAGATAGTTTGATATTTTACCTTAAATTCTAAGCAATCTAAATTTTCGTTCGAATCACTTTTAACACTATTTTAAGTTTCAATTTCATTCTAAGATTCTAATAAATTTTTACACTTAAAAATATAATTTTAAAACATTACGGCAACCATAGACAAAATTTAAAAATATTTTTCATTTCACTCTTTAACTCAAATGCTCCCAAATGAGTGGGTCACTAGTGGGGCTTGGGTTGGACTATGGAGTTGATGCAATTGCCTTACACTAAAGTACGGAACTTCTGTACCTAACATTGCCCAAATACCCACTATGTGAATTTATTTTTCTTTTCAAGCTTAAAATATAATTGTTTAACTCCACTTGGATTTTTAAATTTCTTAATGCAATGCACATCAAAACATTAGTTTATCCTACAATTGTTTAATTATATTAGTTCTGATATTTATCAAATAGTAGATTTTAAATTAAAATGCATTTGTTAATTATTTTATGTTTGTGTCGATCAGATCAAGTCTCATTTAAAAAAAATTGAAGATAGTTAATATGAGTTAGTTTCAAAACGTTTGCGTTTCACATTTTCCGTATTTCAGTTCAATTTTTTTTTCTTTCAGAAACAAAAGCTTTTAAATTATTTTTTATTTCTTGTTCCTCATTTTTAAAAATTGTGTGGAAATTGTAGAAACAACATAATCAAAAATAAGTTTGTTGTCTTGTTTCTCATTCTTATTCATGTTTTTAACTTTTTCTCAAACATAAATAAAAATATTTGTTTTATCATTCTTGACTTATATATATATATATATATATATTAAATACATACAAATAAAGATAAAGATAAAATTTTAATATTTTATTTTTAAAAACTAATTTGTATGTAGAGAGTGTACATTTTTAATTTAAAATTATAACCTGCATATTTAATGTTTCTTTTTCAATAAATGAAAAGAAGTTACCATAATTTTTTATTCTCTTTATAAAAATGATGAAACGAAAAATGAGAAACAAACAGAAGAAAAAAAGTGTGTTACTAAACTAGCCCTACATTCTCCAAATTAGGGATGTGCAGCGGTTGATCGGAGTCAATTTTTTTTACCAAATTACTACTGAACTAACTATAGTTAGTTTAATAAATGTTCAAACCAATCTCGACCATCAAGGAGTGAAAACCAACCTTTGATCGGTTGGTTTAGGCCAATTTTGTTCTTTGAATTTTTTTTGAAAAAATATCAATTTAAAATTTTCTCAAACCAAGACCGACCAAGTTCCTCCTCTTTTCCGACCGATCGTCTTTGGTTCGGATGATTTTCGTCGATCGGCTCGAGTTTTCAATCTATCATGCTCACCCCTACTCCAAAATCAAACCTTTCATCCCACTCCGACATTTGTTCAACTATAATACTATTTTCCATTTACATTTTCTCTTATCTACGTCAAATTAAAAATAGACATGCAGTTGGAAAATTTGTAAAGTTAATTTCATATTTACCATTTTCTATTTCAGAAATAGAAAGTGTCACTCGCAAATTAATTATGTACAATAATGAAATAGATTATCAAGATTATAGACTTAAATACTTTTGACAGATCTTTTTTACAATATAGAGTAGAGAATCGAAACTCCAACTTCAAAGTTAGACTATTGTATCTATTTAGTCTCTAAGCTATTCAATTATTTGCCAAATCAACTCAGTTGAACTAAAATTCATCAAATGAGACCACCACTTTAGCATAAAATATATTAATTTATTGTATTGGTTTTTTTAATAAAAAAGGAATTCTATACGTCAAACAATTATAATTAATTAAAAATGAACACCATTGGAGGCATGGTGGTTCTGATGTAAAGGCACACACAAAAAGCTTCTATAATATTTTCTCTATTTTTTCTTTTAAAAGAACTTCTCCCAAGAATGGGGAAAAAAGGATGAGAGTTAAGTATTTTCCCAAAGGAAATAACAAAAGTTGATTAATTAAATCAAAATGAGCACATAAGAAAAAGTATAAAAGATTAGTAGTGGAATTATCACGTCCAAAATCTGTTCTTTTGCTACTTAATTGAAATTATAGAATTTGCTGCTTCATATATTTGAATCCTAAATGTAAAAAAGAAAAAGAAAAAAATTGACCAAGTTTTACATTCACTCGTTCAAACTTTCTGAACAATTTTAATCCTAAATAAAAATTTTAAACCAAGTTTTACATTTATTTAAACAAACACAAGGAGAAAGGTTTGGTTTTTGTTAGTTTATATAATTGAAATATGCTTAAAGGAGAATACAATTAATTAATGTCATCCCATGATTGATAGTTCTATCCTATACAGTACTTCTAGACAGGAAAAATAATATTGGAAGTGTTTGTTGTCTTTAACAAGTGATATCAGAGCCATGTTCCTCACTTAACAGTGTTAATAGAATCCTCGGATAGGGAACAAAGAAGTTGTGAGCCTCAAAGAAAATATAGTCATGCTAGATAGATTTGTGTTAGTAAAATCCTAGCGGTGTATTTTGGAGAAGAGGGTTTAACTTGGAGAAGAGCTAGACTAATAGATGACTATTTCATATCAGCTTAGTGGTAATTTGTTCGAGACAAGTTGTTGGGAATGAGACTAACGACCACATTGGCTAAGGAAAGATCGTGAGTATATAAGTGGGAGAGAGTATCACCATTGAATAAGACTTTTACAGTTAAACAAAAAACAAATTCAATATCTCTCCAACTACTTATGTCTAAATGAATCACATTCCTCTGTACAAATTCTAACTCACCTAATTATCAAATTCATTCATTTTCCTTGGTTGGCAAAATTTGCAAAACAGATTTCATTTTTGGAATATTAAGGAAGACAGTAATGAAGATTGGAGTGAATTATGAAAAAATATCTTCCTGTATACTTATAGCTAACTTACCATTTTAGCCACAAATTTCTCTCTCACTAATCCAGTGTTATATACCCACTTAACACATAAAAAGTGGGTCATAAGAACAAATATATATATATAGAACAGACGTGGGGTATTGGAAATCCTATGCAGAACGCATTAATCAAAAGCATACAAAATAATATTAAATAAAAACTAGGATGTTACCTACTAATTAAAGTCACTTCAATCTTTTATGCACACTTGTTTCTAGAGAGAGAGAGATTTATGCTCAAAAATTTCCCCAGCCTCATCTTTATAGGAGTAAAGGTATTATGGTATCATATATATAAGATATAATGCAAATAGACCCATAGAAAATGATCACATAAAAAAATGCATGAATGTAACGTGCATTATACTTTAGTCTAAGCTTTTGATCGATTGTAAATGGCGACATATCCACCATAGTCAAAGAAACCATTTAATTCACAATGACGTTTAAATAGCTCCCATTATCAAAAGCTATCTCTCTCTTTACAGGTCGTATAAAAGAAAGGCAAGCTGAGCACTTGTTGTGGTGGACGAAACAAAGCGAAGTTGGTAAGGAAGAAGAGTTTTGGGATCATCTTTGCTAAGTCAGAGGAGAGGACTCTAACAAAGGTCATTATTTATATACATATAAGTTACTTCATTTATACTCCATGCATGATAATGATAATTAGCTTTTCTTATATCATTGTTTCATCCATCTTGAATACCTAAAGTCTAATTTGGTAACTATTTGATTTTTTATTTTTGAAAAATTAAGTCTACAAACACTCGTTCTACCTCTAAATTTCTTGTTTTTTATCTACCTTTTACTAATGTGGTCAAAAAAGCAAGACAAATTTTGAAAATTAATTATATATAAAAAGTTTTTGAAAACTTGTTTTTGGAATATGGAATTGGCTCAGAATTTAACTCTTATATTTAAGAAAGATGTAAATCATTAAAAGTAATCAAAAGAAAATAGGCTTAATTTTCGAAAACCAAAAATAAAAAATGAAATAGTTACCAAACATGCTCCAAATTCACCTTTTTCTTTGCATAATACCTTCTCATATATATATATATATATATAATATATATATATATATAAATGAAGGCAAGTATGAAACGGCATGCTGAGTCCTTTAGTAGCGTGCCTTTTGTGTAATATATATGATGTTTGTATGTGTTTTTGTGAGAATTTTGCATTGTTTTTTTTGTGAGATTAGTTGAGTGTTTGGACCTTCTTTTGGGAAATGTGTGATCATTTTGGAGTGTACTTTGAGTGCAGGATAGAGTTTTGTCTGTGGAGTATGAGATTCCTTGCAATTTTTTTTCTTAAAGAATTTGCTGTTAATTTTGTTATCACATAATAATGTGGTTAACTGGAGCCACACAACAATAACAAAACAATAACAATAATAATTTGGTCGGTAAAACGGGTTCTTTAAAAGATGATCATATTTATGTCAAATAAAACCATGAACGAAAATACAAATCCATAATGTTTCTTATGATTCTTTTGACACATGAAAATTCTAAAACGTCTCATCTTCCTAACCAAATCCACCTGCTCGACCAATTATCTTAAATAAGTTACAAAAAAAACAACACCTCAGAATAAAATAAGAATTTGCTTTTGGTTTCTTCAAAGCAGGGTTTTGGTCACTAGCTTTACACAGAAAATCTAAGATCTGAGAGTTATTTGGTGTAGGAAATATATGGAGCCTTCAGGCCCATCCCTATATAATAATCTCTTTTGTAATATAATGTCTGTTTTCTTTCATTCTTCTTCGATCCTCCTAAATGAACAAACTGACAGAAGATGCATAAAAAGTTGAAAATATGCTCACCAAGGCCATGCCCACGCAAATCTTTATGGAATTTAATTAAGAGAAAAAGTTGCGGATTTCTAGGGTCCCATTTGTTTCCTACGAAGTCTCTTTAATCAAGGAGCAAAACCCCATATATTTTGAGGTTATCTGGGGAAGATTTCTGACAATTATTATTATTTAATTCCTAGGTAGCTAGGATGGTTCCACCACAATAGTCCATCGTGGAAACACCTTTTTCTTTCTGTTTCTTCATTGCATTGTTGTAAACAATGTTGTTAAACTGTCATCAGCTAGAAAAGGTAGATGTGGGGAGGGTTCGATATGCATGGAATGAACAAATTTTTTAATATTTTCATCTACAATTCTAGCATCAGAATCGCGTTCCTTCTAACGTATGTTAAAATCCTTCTGCAAATTTCAAAGCTTACAAGGGAAAATGTTAAAGTGTTGATATAATATTAAATTTTTCTTCACTCCGTCAATTTAAACTTTTGAGTCAATCAATGATTTAACACCATCAGATAGTACACTTGTATAAGCTCTCCCTAGTAGCTTCTGAATTTCTATTTTTCTATATTTCTTTTAGTCAAACACACAGATCTCTCAGCATTAGTGGTCCTCGGGACCAAACCTACATTTTACTCTTCTTTAGCTCTCTCACTCTCTCTCTAATATGGGTGTTCCTATAAATCTAGTTTACGTGAAATACAACTACAAGTCTCTTCATTCTTTTGGATGAAAGAAAGGTTTTGTGCATGGTGTGTCAACTTCCAAATCTTTCAGTTTCACTGCCATTTTGAGACTTTTCTGTTGTTCCCTTCCACATTCAAAACTTTAGCTTTTTAGAATATTTGTGTGCTTGAATAAAATAAAATGTGCTTGCTAAAGCCTTCCTGATCTTGTATTCTGGCTTTGGAATTCAACATCGTAGACCATTTCAGTACTACAACACTGGCAGATCAGAACCAGAACCAAAATCTTAGTCTGACCACAGAAGGGGGAATCGAGTTGAAGATGCCTGTCAATGTTTTCTTCAAAGACGCAAGGTGTGTTTCATCTTCCAATCAATTCTTTTCTTTAAATACTTGGTGTTGAATTTAAGTTGAGAACCACAATATGATTTTTCCAATCATAGCTTATAATACAGCCCCTTTTCCCATCTTTGAACCGCCAAAGAAATTTGTGTCAAAGTCTGCTAATGTTTTAAATGTTTATACATGTAGATGTGTTTTCAAGTTCGATGCAATTGGTCGGGAGATACTGGGCATTGCAGTGCCTGCTGCTCTAGCTGTTGCAGCTGATCCTATAGCTTCTCTTATAGACACTGCTTTTGTTGGCCATATTGGACCTGTGGAACTTGCTGCAGTTGGAGTATCCATTGCTATATTCAACCAAGCTTCAAGGATTACCATATTCCCACTTGTAAGCATTACGACTTCTTTTGTCGCTGAGGAAGATACCATTGGCAATGCTGCCAAAAACAAAGCAAAAGTTGACATAGAGAAGTGCTTGGCTGATGATAATTCAGTGAAAGTTTATGTGCCTGAAGATCATGAAAACGATGAAAAACTAGCAGCCAAACAAGATCATAACAACTTGAATGTTGAGTCAACGAGTAAAATCACCATAGAAAAAGATGGAGAAGAAGAAAACGAAGAAAGCTCTTCAACGGAAAAGGGAACAAAGGAACTGAGTCCAGATAATGGTGCTCTTCAAGATCCAGGAAAAGGTAAAACCAAAATTTGATGGTTATATTTAGGAGATTTTAATAGTTTTTGATATCCTTTCCTTTTTTTTTTTCTTTCTTTTTCCAGATTTGAGTGCAAATGCACTCAAGTCTACCTCTCCCAAGTCCAAAAGGAAAGAGAAGAAGCAAATTGCATCAGCATCCACAGCTCTGATATTTGGCACAATTCTGGGCCTAATGCAAGCCATATTCCTTGTTTTTGGAGCCAAATCTTTGCTGAATATAATGGGAGTAAAAAATGTGAGTGCTCCCTATAACTTAAGATGTAGTCCAGTTTTAGATCAAATGTCTTCCTCTAATAGTTTGGGACTTCACCATACAGAATTCACCCATGTTTGCCCCTGCTCACAAGTACTTGACATTAAGATCACTTGGTGCTCCTGCTGTTCTTCTGTCATTGGCCATGCAAGGGATCTTTAGAGGGTTCAAGGATACAAGGACTCCTCTTTATGTTATTGGTAGGCCTTTTGTGTAATTTTTCCTCAATGGTAGAACCTAATATATTAACTTCCTTTGACTACAACTATTTGTTTATGTCTTTATGTAGTTGCTGGATATACTGTAAACATCATGCTGGACCCCATTCTCATCTTTGTGTGCCGTTGGGGGGTCAAAGGTGCAGCTGCTGCTCATGTTCTTTCTCAGTAAGTTTTAATTTCTATGCACTATCATATTGCTATAACTTTACAACACTGCTCCAAAATGACATAAAACTTGTGTCTTGACATTCCAAGAAAGCTTCTCTAAGACTTACTTCAATCCTTTCAGGTATTTCATTGTGATCATTCTCTTCTGGAGACTGACGCAAAAAGTCAATCTCATGCCTCCAAGTCTTAAAGATTTGCAATTTGGTCGATTTCTTAAAAATGGTATAAAGAAATTGTTCCCAACCTATTCTTAATTCGATATTCCAATACTAAGGAAACTATGAGATCAATCGTTCTTTATCACTAATTGAACATTAAATGGCTGGGAGCAGGGGGTCTGTTGCTGGCAAGAGTTGTAGCAGTGACCTTCTGTGTGACTCTAGCAGCATCACTAGCTGCAAGGCTGGGCCCAACACCCATGGCTGCGTTCCAAACTTGCTTGCAAGTGTGGATGACATCCTCTTTATTGTCCGATGGTTTAGCAGTGGCTGGACAGGTGAGAAACAAAAACCTAATTCTACCTCTACTTCATAACTTCTTTCTAAGTGACAATCTGTAGATGTTTGGGAAAAAAAAAGTCTTATGGTTATCTCTTTTCATGGTATATGATTATTTTTCTTGCTCTTTTAGGCGATTCTAGCCAGTGCATTTGCAGAAAAAGACTACAACAAGACAACAGCAACAGCTACCAGGGTATTGCAGGTAAGAGATGAATTAAAAACTCACAAATTGGAGAGAATTTTCTTATTGCTTCAAAGATAATACAGAGTCAAGGTTGCAGAGATCTTGAGCAACCACCATGCACTTGGACGACAAAATCTGCATCATCTAAAATCAAAACGGATTGATTACTTCACATAGCCACATTATAAAACCAAGATCGTTTAAAATATTTCATCCTCCCTCACCACAGAAAAACAAAAACCAAATTCCTCTAACAAACCTAAAACATTTTCTTGGACAGATGAGCTTTATTCTAGGTATTGGACTCGCTATTGTCGTCGGAATCGGAATGTTCTTCGGAGCAGGAATATTTTCAAGAGACATTAATGTGCAGCACCTCATACATTTAGGACTTCCGGTAACTAACAAACGCACCTCGTTTTCTTCCTTCTAATGCCATTGATGAACTCATCTGATTCGCCTCTTTCTCTGGAAATTCATCAGTTCATTGCAGCTACACAGCCGTTAAACTCACTGGCGTTTGTTTTCGACGGAGTGAATTTTGGAGCTGCTGATTTTGCGTATTCTGCATATTCATTGGCAAGTTTTACAGAATCATCCTATACCTGTTTGAGAAAATTCCTCGGCGATATTACATTACTCACTCTGCTGATTATGTTCTTCAGGTTTTGGTGGCGATTGCGAGCGTTGTATCTCTGTTTCTTCTCTCCAAAAGCAATGGCTTCATCGGGATTTGGATTGCTTTGACAATCTATATGTTTCTGCGTACTTTTGTTGGCGTCTGGAGGTTTTTCTTCTTTTTTTTTTTTTAATTGATAATTTGGATTCCTCTCTCTTCTTTAGGAACATAGGAAAATGACATTTAAGAGAAATAAAAATTAATCCATTATATTAATTTCTAAGAAATTGGTAAAACTTTTGGGTTTTTCTTTTTTTTTTTTTTTTTAATGACATTTTTTAATCTTATAGATTTTCACAAAAGATTATGGTTGGCTAATTCTAATATTCACCTAGAACGGAGATCTAAATAAGAACCTTTTAAACAATAGGTACTTAATTAATATACATATAAACACGATAGACTAAAATATTTATTTAATCTGATAATAATAATTTAAAAGATTAAAAAACATTTTTGATAGGTTTCTATATCGAATAACAACTTAGTTTCTAAACTTTATTTTGTAATAATTTAATTCTTGAACTTTAGTTTGTAATAACTTAGTTTTTATATTTTTAAATTTGTAACAATCTAGCCCTTAACATTAAAACACTTAATTTCTATAATAAGGAAATAAACCGTTACAATTTTTAAACTATAAGAACCAAGTTGTTATATCAGTAAAGTTTATGGACTAAATTTTTACAACATTGAAAGTATAAAAACTAAATTATTATAAACTAAAAAAAAAAATTATTGTGTTATAATTTATAAAAATGCAGGATGGGCACGGGAACAGGACCTTGGCGTTACCTCAGGACCCAAAGGCTACCCTAAAGCGGACTCCATTGATTTTTCAGCTTCATATATATCAAACTCACTCTTATATTTATATAAACTCCCACTTTATAACTTTATAAGTATATTTAGAATTTTTCTTTTTTTTGACAGCATCCTTTTGTTAGTTTATGCTTTGTATAATTATCATGGTTGGGCTTGCAACCAATATATACGTTGTTTTGTTCTTTTTGGTTTGAATATTAATAAATTTACGCACAATATTATTATTATCGTGAGATTCGAATCTCTAATTTTTTTAGTAGATGATATATGTCTAAATTAGTTAAACCATACTCATCTCTTTGTTACAGTTACAATTTTAAATTTTAAACTTAAAATAGTAATCTTTCTAACTAATTCATAGTTGAATATTTTATTTAGACAAAGAAGGTTGATGAGAAATCAATTGTTATTAGTTAGTGTCAATAAAAAGAAGAAAGAGTAGCAATCACATTAGTGGAAGGCTAGGATTTGATTTACCAAACTTCCCAAGAGGAGAGCAAATAGTTTACATGAAAAAAAGAAGGATAAGGAATTGAGGATAATAAGGGGTATTTGGTAGACAAATTCAAATCCAGATTCTATTTTTATGGTTTCAAGTCTATTGTGTTTAAGAAATAAGACCGTCTGGATTATATATTCGCGAAAATTAGTTGTTGGAATATGTGATTCAAACCCTGCAAATTTTGAGAACGGGATTTTTATGTTTTCAATGTATGTAAATTAAAAAAATATATATTATATAATATATTTTAAATTATATGATATTACAAAATAATAGTTGTACAAAAGGATAATCGCTCTAAATGTCAAAACTGCTGAAAATATTTTCAAATATAATAATTATCTATCATGATAGACTTTAATAAACATCTATTAGTGTCTATCCTTACATTTTGATATATTTGTAAATAAATTTGTTCATTTTGCTATATTTAAAAACAACTCTATGCAAAATTTGCAACATAAACCAAGTTCATAAATTAATTAAAGATAAAGGAATGCAATTATCTAAAAAAATAATTAATTAATAAGAATTTTTTAAAGAGGATAATAAGATTTTATATTCAACTTAATATTTAGTGAGTAACTATAATTAATTTTTATAGTTTATAAATATATTATTGAATTACCTACCAAATACATATCTAAAAATATGAAATATAACTTAGTTTTCATTGAATTGCTTGTTTCCAAATGTCAGTTTTAGATTGTCTGCCAAACAATCATTAATTGAATTCCTCAATTTAAAAATTTTTGTTTTTCCTACCACCCAAGCCCTAAATCTGATACGTGAAAAAAAAAAATAAATAAATAAATAATGCTTTAAACTAAAAGTTACCATCTATGTTGTCATCTATTTCTTTACATTAGCACTTTTAAGCCAGTACATCCATTAATGAATTGCATACTACACAATAGGATCATTACTACACCCATTTTCATGTATCCTTATAAACATGTATACCTTAAATATATAGAGCAAGTTTCCCAAAAGTTTTCTCAACATGTAGGGTAAAACTAGTCTAGCAGTTGATTCCACACTCCTCGACATCGGGCCCTATGACTGTTGTAGTGAACGGATCAATCCTCACCCATAACAACGAGAAGATGGAAGCAAGCAGAATCGACCACACGACGACAATGGTGGGTGTTCTATTTTGGCGACCCATCAAACCTTTCAAGAATGGATAGAGATGAATGATCACCCAGAAAGCGAAAAATAGCTTGCCGAACAGTGGTCCCCATGATTGGTATCCACTGTTGATTGCGTAAGATATTCCCGCCACGACCCCTACCAAGTTTACGATGAGGAGTGTAGTGGGTGGGATGAGAAGAGTCGTCCATTTGAACATGTAAAGCTCAGCATAGTCCCCGTCTTCGTCAGACGCCTTGGATGTGACCGTAAAGTTGGTGTCGATACCAGCAAGAACCTTGAGCAGACCTTGGAAAACAGCAAACAGGTGAGCTGAAACACCTCCAATGACCCAAAATTGTTCGTTTCTCCACCACTCGTCGATCCCAACCCCGCTCCATCTCATCTCGAGAATGCCCGTCGCAAAGATGGAGAGAAAGAGGGCTATAAACCATATACTTGCAACGTTACTTATCTGCAAACATATGGAACCAAATTACATGACATAGCCAAGCCATTGTGAACCAACATAAAGAGACAATTTCATTTTTTTCGGGTTTATATACTGCACCTGGGGAATGATGAACTTGTTCGTCAGCAGACACACAGCTGGCAAGGTACAATACATGAGAAGAGGAATTGCAGTGATCGGATAGATCGTAGTGTTCACATATGCGAACCTTTCGAGCCATTTGAGCCTTCCACCATAGCCATACCAGATAGGGCAATGCCTACTCAGAAGAATCTCCACCGAACCGAGGGCCCATCGAAGCACTTGGTTTAATCGATCTGAAAGATTAATAGGCGCAGACCCTTTAAAAGCAGGACGTTGTGGCATACAATAAATTGACCGCCAACCACGGGCATGCATCTTGAATCCTGTAAGAATATCTTCAGTGACAGAGCCATAAATCCATCCAATCTGCAAAGACAAAGACCAATAGAATGTCTTTAAGCACCGTCGTCAACAAAATCCATATATGAAACATGCTCACTTCTTTGTGAATCCATCTTTAACATTTTCTGTTCATGGACAAGTTTAGGAAACACATTTTTTTTCAAATAACTAGGCTTCATTCTAGATCCATCGCCAGGGTTGTTTTAATATGGAGCAAGGAATGCATCAAAAGTAGACTTACCTCGGATCCCCAGTCTGTTTTGTCTTCATATCCACAGCTGATAACATGAATAGCCTCCTTTAGAAGAGACTCAGGCGTTGCAGATTGAGGAACGCCGCCATTTTCCATAAGGGTTGAGGCAACAAAAACAGAGGACTGGCCAAACCTTTGCTCCAGGGTCATTTGTGACATTAACAAGGACTTCTCATCATCAAATCCAGCACCTGTACATAAAATTTCCTTTGTCAATTTTTCATAGACAATCTAATAATCAAATAAGTAATCAAACACAAAGAATTATAGCAAAAAGACCAAAGTAATCAAAGAGGAACAAAACCCAGATCACTTATTAAAAACAAAAAAAAAAAAAAGAAAAAAAAGGGTGTACCTTCAACCACTTCTTCAATGTCGTCGAGATTGAAAATTGGCACTGTCGGGTCCACGTGCCTGCTTGGTTTCTTCTTGTCTGGACTTTTTTTGCTTGATTTTGAATTCTTCTTTCGAGATCCACCATAGAGTGAAGACAGAAATCCTGTTTTCCGATGCTTTGGTTTGTGAGGAGGTTCATAACCATACAGTGCAGTTCTGTTGAAGACACATCCAGTACCCACATAAACTGGACCTTGAAGGCCATCTAAACCTCTTAAATTTATCTGAGATAATGAAAACAAGAGAAGAATAAAAACCCAAATGGGCTACTTTAATTAAGAGACAGAACATAGTAATAAGGGGTTTAAAAAACTTACATCAAAGAACACGGTATTACGGTTGGCATATCGATCATTCTTATCAATACCGTCAAATCTTTGAGGAAACTGAACATAACAGACGTACTTGCCAAGGTTTGGATCCATCATGAAACACATTGCTTCCCTTAATGCCTTGCTGTTGTTTATGTAGTGATCACAGTCAAGATTCAACAAGAATGGGCCATTGGTAAGAACAGCAGACACTCGAACCTGCAGAAATATTTTGAACATTTACCCTAGCTGCAATTAAACGCTCATGAATGGGCAAAAACATGTCTTTCTTGTAGCTAATTGACACTTACAAGAGCATTCATTGCACCGGCTTTCTTATGATGTTGGAATCCTGGACGTTTTTCACGAGATACATAGACTAAACGAGGCAACTCATTACCATTGGAATCCAGTCCACCATTTTGGCCTAGGAAAACCTGCATGGAAACAAGACACGAGCGTGTATTCAATAAGAAATGACACGCATCTTACACATAAAACCATTTGTAAGTTGAGCTTTGTAACAATCATTTGATAATGTGTTTGCATTAGGAAAATGAACCTTTTATAGGTAAGATAAACCTACAAGTATTGATATAACCATATGAAATTAGATTACCTGGATCATTCCTGGATGGTCTCTAGTATTATTCCCAGGCCACGGAGTTCCATCTTGCATGACCCATCCTTCTTCGGGAATCTTTTGTGCCTTTGATACCAAGCCGTTGATGCGGACCTTAAATTCCTCGTATTCTCTCTGCAATAAAAGGCGGGCCAACAAAATTGCTACCTTTGATAAGACTTCACCAGTATATTACTTTTTGGGGTTGTTTTTTGAGTTTTAGATAGTACCTTCATTGCTCTTCGATCTTTGACAAATGATGGATCGACTTTATCCTTCAAGTAATCAATTTTCTGAGCGAAGTACCATTCTGGAGCCCGAGGCTCGATGCTGTGTTTCTTGCAGAAAGGCACCCATGACCTTGCAAACTCTGATGTTTCGGATAATGCTTCAAATGTCAACATGGCAGCTCCATCATCAGAAACATAGCACGAGACCTTGTCAACTGGGTAGTCAACAGCAAGAATAGATAGTACGGTGTTGGCTGTGACAAGTGGAGGCTCCTTCAATGGGTCGACAGTACTCACAAAAATGTCAACAGCAGCAAGCTGTGATGGTTCCCCTTCCCTATCATATCTATGAAGCATACAAGATTCATTATAAGTAAATAGATGGCTCAGGCATTATTAGTTTATTATGAAAATGACTGCTAGGATTAAGATATTGAATCTGAATAGAGTAGAAAGGAACTTCTCCCACCTTAATGCAAGTCGATCTAGATATGTCTCACGGTTTACAGGAAGCCACTTCGGGAACTGATCTAAAATCCAGGATATTGCAAACCAAATCTCACATATAACAGATATCAGCCATAGAGCATATGCATTGCGTACTGGATTTGTGATTCGGTAGTGCAAGAAAAAACAAAGAATTACAAGCCGCAGAACAATCACCATTCGATAAGGGTTTATCCTAGATGATGGAATAGAAACCTTTCGTGAAAGAGGCTGGCGAGCTTCGTCATTTCTGTAAAGGAAATAAATTGACATGAAAAGCTTACCTAGTATTTTGACAAGTATGAACTTTTTGTATAATATATTGCACATTTCTGACGTGTTAGTCAATGTTTGCAGTTCTTTCTTCGTCATTTTCAAATCAAAAAGACTTGAAACACAGCAATCTTCCTTATTCCTTGTAGAATAAAGAACATAACCTTCTTCCAGAAATTAGTATATGTAACAACGTTAAAGAACGTTGGGAGTGATAATCCAACTTTAAATAAAAAATATCCACCCACTTCCACAAGTACTAATCTTTAGGGAAGCTTAGGCTACTTCAACACTAGCCCAGACATCAAAGGTTTTAATTGTCTAGGCCTTGTTTGATAACCATGTCTTCTATTTTTCAAAATTATGCTTGAAAGAGAGAGAGGGGGTAAATTCTTCACCTTCCTTAGAAAAAAGCACATTTGGATTATAAACAAAATCAAGTTTTTAAAACTACTTCTTTTAGTTTTCAAAATTTGGCTTGGTTTTTTTAAAACATGTTTAAAAAGTAGGTGACAAAGCAATAAAACTAGAGCTAAGAGTAATGACCGTAAACTTAATTTTCAAAAACAAAAGACAAGATGGTTATCAAGTGGATCCTAAGTTTTTCATTTAAAAAGTATCTCCAAATATCCCAAGCTCTTATCATCAAGCCCACTCCTTGGGCTTAATGCAAGTCCAACATTCTAGTTTTCCCAAATGCTATGATTACACTCCAAGGAACAAAAGTTACAGAGAAATAATTTTGGGGAAAAACAAGCTTACAGTAAGGAGTCGTCAACAAGCACATCTGTGCAGGCATCAATATCTCCACCTCCCCTTTCAGATGCAGCATGGGCTATGCTCATTGGTCCAGCATTCTTCTCCTGTTTCATCTTCCAGCCATCAACTCTCTCCTTCCAAGCTACATTGCCCAGCCCCGACGAATTATACTCTTTTGTAGGGTCCACACCTCGCACGTTAGCTATATCAGAGTCACAAGAATTCCAAGTCATATACAGTAAGTATAAGTATAACCAATAACATTTATAGATGTTAAGTTGCAAAAGCAACAAATTTACGTGATTGGTTAATATCAGCTGCATAAGGAAGAGAATATATCGGCTTCCCATGAGGATGTCCAGGAGATGCCATCAAATGATGCTCGGGTGATGCAGCTGAAAGTTCTCCAGAAACCTAAAGGTATACAAAATTGGAAATAAATAAATAAATAACTCTGCTTGCTTTTGTAAAAAGAACAAAGAAGATCTGACGTAAGTATATGTATAAGTTATTAAACTACCTCCTGCCCATTGGTGAGCAATGGAATGTGATTTAAAGAAACTTCTTTGTCATAATTCGGAGGTGGGAGATCTTGTGCTTGCCCATATGACACCTGCCAGCTCATCATTCGCTCCACAATCTTCTGCTTCTCTTTTTGGCTTTCAGAAATGTAATTTAAATCATTCGCATCATCATCGTCATCAAGCTCAGCAGCCTCTTCATCACCAAGAACAGCAGGACTTCCTGTACAAAAGAAAGTGAAAGAAATGTATTGTTAAAAACATTTTATGTTCCTAAAGGAAACCACATTGAAATTGGTAAAAAAAATTTCTAAGTAATGACATACTGTCCAACATTTTATCAGAAGAGGGAACTCAAATTCATAACTCCACAAGCCGATAGCCTAGAAACATGTCATTCATGTTTATCTAATATGATGTGAAGAACAATAAGTAGGGGAAAATAGACAATTTTGTAAATCTCATATGCTGTGAAAAACCGACAAATATTACATGAAGAAACGGCAGCATTATCACATAGCCAAACAAACCTTTGTGCCTCTTGTATCTGCTTTTGCATTGAGGACAAGACTGATTGCCATCTTTTCTCTCGTACTCATAGCATGGTCTGCAAACAGGAAATGTGCAAACATCACAGGCAACAAATGGTTCACCCTCGACGGTCTTCCCGACACGGTCTCCACATATTTGACAGGCACTGGGGCCCATGTTCTTTATAACCTTTGCCTGAGTTTAAATGAGCATCATAAAACAAATGCTTGATTAAATAAACATCTAAGAATTTTAACTATGAAATGAGAGAGTAAACCAAAGCAGTTGGTCATCAAAATAACTATTCGGTTAAGAAACAAAGGTTCTTTTTATGCTACAAACTGAGTTTGAGGAAATATTTGACATAAAGAAAATTTTTCTCCTCTTTCCCTTACTTTTTCCACCAACCAAACAAGTTTTTTTTAAGACTCACCGCAGATTCTCCAGGTTCCATGGCAGCTAGCTGCCTTTCTTTCCTCAGATAAGAATAAACACTTCAGTCCTGTCAAGAATCCCAAACAAAAGAAGAAGAATCAGAGTAAATCAACAACATCCTGAAAATCCAAAACTAAGAGGTTCAGATTCAGCAAACTAAGAACACCAACTAAATTAGTCACAAACCCCATCAAAAGATCAACCCCACATCCTCAAACGATCAAATATCAAAACCCTTTTGAGAGAGAGAGAGAGAAGAGAGAGAGAAAACAGAGTCACTACAGAGCAAACGCAGAACAATCACTTACCTCTAAACAATTCCAAGCAAAAGCAATATCGAATCACGAACATAAAACAAAGACTCGAATATAGAAACAAGTGTTAAACCGAAAAGTTGAGCAGCAACGGTGGGAGTGTACAGAATCTCCCTTTTCTCTCTGTTTCAAGAGTCAATAAAAAGCAGTGGCTATACAGCTGGCTGTATACAAGCACACAATGTAGACAGAGAGAAAACTACTAAGGTGAAAGGGACAGAACAAGAGGAATCGAGAGGCCGCCGCCAACCGGCGAAATGGGTCGGCGGTGAATCTGCTCCGCCGTGAGCGGCGGTGAGGAAAACGGAGAAGATAACAGGTCACGCGCGGCGCAGCTCAATCATTTGCTCTGCTGCGGACAGAATGGGTTTGTTTGAATTTGGAAGGGTCGCTTCGAAATTATTCATTGATGATTAATTAAGAAAAATGAAAATTTGATTAGGGAAAAGGAATTATAAAAAAATGAAAAGAACAAATCAATGTCTTTTAAGGATGTGGGGTCGCATTGTCTGATTTTTTGATGGAACCAAAAACCAGCTGTTCAGAAGTGACAGTAGATAAGAGGGTCAATTGTCTTTAGGAAAGTAATAAACCCAAAACCACACGTCATCGGTTTAAAAATAATTAGCTAATTTAATTTATAAAATGTCAAATATTTTAATTAATTTTAGGATAAATTGCAAAAAAAAAAAAATCTAAAATTAGATGATAGTTGTAAAATTAAAGTTGATAAAAATTAAACTCTCAAACTTATACAATTATATATGTAAGATTAAGGGCTCAATATTAATATTTGGATAAGATTGAGGGCTAAAAAATAGAAGTATATGGTTAATTGTTAAATATTCCATACTTTTACCGTATCAAATTAATTACTAGTTTTATTTTATGATTTCTTATTTTCATCTTCTCCATTTCTCTATGGTAAGTTTTCAACCTATTTTCTACCCTAGACATTCAAAACTATCGTTTTAAATCTTAACATTAAAATTTTCTTTTTTTTTTTGAAAGAGGTATCATTTTTTTTCTATTGAATTCGTTATCTTTTCTTTAATACAATAATTGTAAGGTAGGAGATTGAACTGTCGACCTCTTGAAATTGGTTGCATGTCAATACTATCGACCCAAGCTCACCTTGACTAGTTTTTACGATGTTATTTTATGTATGACATGTATATATATTACATATGAGATTGTCTTCTTCACATCGTTGCGTTTCTCTAAATGTGTCAAATGACCAAACAAGAACATATATATTTATTAATAGTCTTTATTAAATGGACAAATATACACCCAATATATACCATATATAAATGTGGCAAAATAGGGAGAATTTTTACATTCCTATTTTGCCCCTCATTTTTTATGTATATACCTATAATGTCCTTCAATATACCTCCTTACACCTCATGAAAACTCTCAAAGATTAGCAATATAATAATGACCCTTGAACCGACAACTCACACCTCATGGAATCTCAATCATGTAATGAGATCATTTATAAAAAATCTGAAGAAACTTCCTACTTAGAACTAAACTCTTTTGGTCACCTCTATATGAGTAAGCAAAATTCCAACGACAGGGAGCAACAATATGTCGAAGAATAACATTATTTCACACATGAAGAAGCAATATGAATTCTACTTTCAACTTAACTTCTTCTAACATGCACATGTATTTTAATATAACACATATGCAATATGTATTATATATAATATATATTGGTAGCGTGTCTGTATACATATGTGCGTGATTATCTTTGACCATACCAAATTAATTAAAGTTCGACAAAATCATCTTAAATAATTCTTTATTTTGTATGTCAAACTGTCTGAATTTCAAGAAGAGAGATTAAAAGTAAACAACACATAAAGTCTATTATTTACGGGGTAGAGTGGAAATGGCTTCCATTTCATTTTCAACCACAGTAAAAGTTTATGAATTTACATGAGGATCAAGCCTTTGGGAAAAACTAACTATGTTGTTCATTTTATTTAAAAAACAATAATTAAATTAAACTAATTATACATCTACTAAAACTTTCAATTTTAATAGTTAATTTAACATGAAAGATCTGAATTTAAAGAAGAAAAACAAAAGGCTTAAAAGCTGAAGTTTAACACCGAAATATTGAATTGATTATTACAAAATTTTCAATAAATTCAAGTGGGTGCTCCAAGCATAAGTTGTTTTTATCTTTTCACTCGGTTTCTCCCCAGTTTCCAACGCTTCGTTTCTCTCCTGTCTCCAACATCGTCCACAATCGAAAAAAGACAATCCCACTTGGAAATAAATCGTACAATTCACTCCAAAAGGCTGTCTGTTTCGTTACATTAGGGAACATGCCTCTCTTTTGTCTCAAATTCCAAACTATTGTTAAAGTTAAATTACCAAAAATAAAAATAAAACCCCTCTCAACTTATTAAAAAAATAAATAAATAAAAGTAAATTACAATACCACCCTCCATATAAAATATTGGTTAAAATATCATTTTTGTCTTCAAAAGGAGGGGAGGAGTTATTTCTAGAAATAGAGCAACATAGAATCCAGCGTATTAAAAGACGAGAGAAACAAGTGATGAGAAGGGAAGATAAATTAACTGAAGGATTAGAGATTAACGAAATTTTAAAGTGTAAAGATTAAATTATTATAATTTTTAAAATTGATGGATCAAATTGTTATTTTTGAAAGGTAAAGAACTAAAGTATTACTTTTATAAAAGTTTAAGTATTAATAATGATTTTTAACCTTAAAAGTAACTAAAATTGACCATTCAAAATGTATGGACTGAGAGTAAATAAACTTCAAAATATAAGAACTAAAATAATATTTTAACCTAAAAGATTTTAAAATTCTTGTGAAAAAAAATAAAATAAAAACAAAAACAAAAACATTTTACATACTTTAGAACCAAAAATTGAGACCCCATAAATTGGACTCGAATAGCCACATTGTTCCAAATCACTTCCTCGTTCCAGGCCACAGATTTCATGAAATTTTTTAACTAATTTCTACTTCTTTTATAATTTGAAATACTTACCAACGGTTACTAGTAATATTGTAATAATGGAAAGAATAAGAGTACTTTCTAAATAAATTCAGGTTTTTTTTTTCTTTCTTTTTGAAATTTTGGCTATTATTAGTTTATGCATCCGATTGTTTTGATTATATAATAAGGGAGAAAACAATATATACCCCTAAACGTTTGAATTGTATTAATTAAACAACAACCTAACAATTATATTGATTAAAGCCTTAAAATTCTACAAATATTGAAACTATACATTAACTAATTTTGTTATTAATATACAACATTAAATACAAAGATTAACTTGTATCAATGAGAAATGTTGAAATCAAATTAGCAGTAGTGGTTTTTCATCTTCTCATCTACTTCAACTTTTTTATGTTCCTTTAGGAAGAATTACATAATAATTTTTATTCTATGCTACTTAAGTGGAGTCTTGGGAGAAGAATAGTTTATAAAAAATTATTATAAATTGAAAAAATATCAAACTATTTATAAATATAAAAAAATTTTACTGTCTATCAGCGATAGGTTGCGATAAAAATCTATCACAATCAATAGGAGTAAGTAGCGGTCGGTCGGAGTCAATCTTTTAACCAAACCATCACTGAACTGACTATGGTTGTTTTAATAAATGTTCAAACTAATCTCGATTGTCAAGGAGAGTGAAACCCAACCTTCGGTCGGTCGGTCGGTTTTGTTCTTTGATTTTTTTTTAATGTCGATTTAAAATTTTTCCAAACCGTTACCGATCAAGTCCGTCCTCTTATCCGACCGATCGCCTTTGATTCGGTCGATTTTGGTCGGCTGGCTCAATTTTTCGATCTATCATACTCATCCCTAGCGTCAACGGTAAAAGTTATCGCAGTCTATTGTTAATAAACAATTAAATTTTTCTTATATTTATAAATAATTTGGCTCATTTTGCAAAATTTGAAAACAACTCTAATTTTATTTAAATAATTTTAAGTTAATCTTAAATAAAATAAAATGAAGATAGTTATAATACGGAAAAATTAAAAATATATTGTAGTTTTATAAATTATTTAGGAAAATATTGTAGTTTTTATTGGGAGTTGATATTTGTGTGCTTCTTTCCTTTTTTTTTTTTTAATTTCTTTGGTCGAGGGTTGAACCCTCGCCCTTCTTTCCTTTTTTTTTTTTTTATTTCTTTGGTTGAGGGTTCAACCCCCGCCCTTCTTTCCTTTTTTTTTTTTTTATTTCTTTGGTTGAGGGTTCAACCCCCGCCCTTCTTTCCTTTTTTTTTTTTTTATTTCTTTGGTTGAGGGTTCAACCCCCGCCCTTCTTTCCTTTTTTTTTTCTTTTCCAAATTTTATTTTTTAGGTTTTTTTATTTTTTTATATTGTCATTTCCAAATTTTTTTTTTTTGTTTGTTTTATCTTTTTTTTTTTTTGTCACTTCCAAATTATATATTGTAGGTTTAATAAATTATTTAGAATTATACTTTAATAATATTATTTTAACTAACATTATTTTAAAAACCATTATAATAACAAACATATATTTTATCACTAACCAACCAATATAAAATTAAAGTGTTAATATTAAAACAACAATTTATTGTTTTTTTTTCTACTAAAATTAGTATTAATAAAAAAATTCAATGTGTCCCACAAAGCGAACGTCATCGATTTCGAGCTGGTTGGCGTCGTCGACTTTGCACTATAGGTTGCTCTGGTGGATTTGGTTGCTCTAGTACCTCTGCAGACGCTTCATAGACATCGTGTTCATGTGTATGCATGTTTGAAGACGATGGCCCGGCTTCTGCATCATAATATCCTGAACCAAAGGCTGGTTGCATCATCATCGGACTAGCATAACCAGTCTGGCTCTGCGTTTGCGTCTGCATCGTAGGAGGCAATTCTTCCACATTATGATCAACCGCATCAAACTCATCTTCTTCTACTCGAGCACGTCTCCTATGCCTAAGAATTGATGGAGGTGCAACAGGTATATCGTACATGTAGTGTAATTCCTCCATGTAACTTGCGTTATTATTACATATAGTAAATACTTGATCTGGATCATTTGCAACATCAAAAAGACTACTATTACTCGATCTCTGTCAATTACAAAACAATTAGATAATATTTTAAATAAAATTTAAATAAAAAATAATTAGACAATATTTGATTATATACCAAATGACCCAAAACTGCTCCCGGACGAGTAATGTAGCGTCGTAATATTATTATACCAAAGGATGTAATCTTGAGTTGCATCCCTATCGAATTGTCCAAGTGAAACGCTGACGGCAATAAACCTTCTACGATAGTGCCATTACACTACCAAATGTGCAACTTTTTCAGACCAATCTGCAGTTCTCAGGTCAATGTCATGTAGTAGGGGTTCAGTATTGCACTCTGATGGAACATCCTGTTTGAAACCAAACTGTCGGATTACCCCATCAGGAAGATGCCACTCACCAATGTGAAAACATATGAGTGGGCTCATCGTCCATCATATGTCTTGACCGCTCATACAAAAATTGGGCAAAGTGTCCATAACAGCTTTGTAAGGCTCCCAAATAATCTGAAACATAACATATTACATTAGAAATATTAAATACAAGTATATAAAAAAAATATGTACAAAAAGTTCATTTGGGTTTAGTATTCGCATACCTGGTCAGGTTGAAGCAGATCAAGCATATATCTATATTGACTCACTACATGTGTAGCTGACCTAGTTACACAAAATTGGTCTCTCCACCTATATTATTAAATTAATATTTTAGGTTTAAAATTAACTATATTAGTCATAAAAAATATTAGCTAAATTAAATTAAAATGACATACCGAGAACCGTAGGCTCGTTCTGCTAGTTGATGATCGTTGACATGTCGGAGTTGTGGAGCCATTGTTGGAAATCGTTCCCAAGCCCATATTTGTAGCAATATCAGAGGCCCAGCGATTTCACGAACATCAGGTTTTGTTGCCTTACATAGTTGTCTATACAGCCATGCCAAACACGCTCCACCCCAAGAATACCGTCCCGCCTCATGGAGATTGGCTAAAAGTGGAAGGAACATTAGGTGCACGAAGTGACTTGATTTATCAGAAAACAGACTTCCGCCCATCATCTGCAGTATGTATGCTTTTGCGTATCTCGTGACAGATTCTTCGTCTGCATCATCATCAAGTCTTGGAAATTGTGTCCCCAGCCATGTTAGACTCAACCTTGATCCCCTAATTTTATTTGCAGGTGGGGTCACACCGAGAAGCATCTGACAAATATGCAGCCAGTCGTCATGCATTACCCCAGTAACAGGCTCACCATCGACAGGTAGCCCAAATAAATTTCTATGTCCTGGAGCATGATAGTGACTTCTCCAGTAGGCACATGAAATGTATGGGTCTCTAGTCTCCATCTCTCAACAAGTGCAGTGATGAGGTGCCAATCTAACTGAATGAATCCTAGTCTGGCAACCCCATAAAAGCCTGATGCACGCAGAAGTGGTAGTATGCGATGATGAAGTGGGATGGTACGATAAACAACCGCCTCACGCCATCTACAGCACATCTCGCTTGTAGTCCGATCTTGCCATACATTTGTTGACCGATGAACAGATTGATCGTATAAAATATCGGGATCAATCGGTCATGGATTTAAAGTCATGATCTAGAAGAAAACAAATTATATTTTTATCGTGTAAAACATACAAATAAATTAAGACTTAAAAGCAGGAGAGAGTGATATAGTGAGAGCACATGATAAAAATATTAATTTTATTATTAAAACACTGGTTACATGATAGAAATAGCAACAAATACTGTAAAAATAAAAGTAGCATGAGAATAGGGAAAAAAATTTATATTATCTTAAAAAATAATATATTTCATAACTCAAACTTACAAATCTCGTAAATTTGGAAAAAAAAGAGTATTTCGATAGATAGTGGGAAAATGAGAGGAAGACGAGGTCGGATTGGAAGAAGAAATAGTGGGAGGAAGAGAGGCCGGAGCGGTATTTAAAGACATTTGGTCGAGGGTCGAACCCTCGACCATAAGTCATGGGCTCCATCGCAGGGAATCTCTGCGACGACACGACGAGACCTGCGGCGGATTTTCTGTGACGACGCGACGGGACGTGCGGCGGAATCTCCTTGCGTTGGTAGTAGGCCTTGCGTTGGTCGAAAATTGAGGTCTCTTTGCGTTGGTCGAAAATTGAGGTCTCTTTGCGTTGGTCGAAAGTTGAGGCCTCTTTGCATCGGTCGAAGTAAGCCTTGCATTGGTCGAGAGTTGAGGTCTCGACCTTTACCTTTTCCACTTTTCAATCTTCTCTCTCAGGCTTCCTTGCGTTGATCGAAGTAGGCCTTGCGTTGGTCGAGGTTTGAGGTCTCGACCTTTGCTGTTGTCGAAGGTTGAGGTCTCGCCCTTTGCCTTTTCCACTTTTCAATCTTCTCTCCCCTCCCAACTACCATATTTTCTTTCCAAACTACAATATTTTTCTTATTATTTTTACTAAATACAAAATTTCAATAAAAGATCCGTTATAATACACTGACTCATTTATGAAAGTATAGAGTTTAAACTCGTATATTCATCCATTTGGGATTTTAAACGGTACTATCCAAAAATTATAAGAATTAAAATAATTGTTTTTCAATGATAAAAAAATCTTCAAGAAAAAAAGAAAATTGAAGATGACGTTGGGCGAGCAGAAAATGTCGATTTAAAATAGTGGCGGACGCCAAATGGATAAAAAACTTTATCCCAAATTCACAATAATATTATCTATCCATCCTTGATGACATTGACTTATTGCCTGTGCTCAACAAATTTGAAGAGGCCGGCATGTAATTTATGGAATGATGTCGCCATCTTATATGATATATAAAAATAGCCACCCCACCTAATTGAAGTGTCAAATCGCAAGATATATACATACACACGTGTACACATACATACTGATTTTATTTTTATTTTTTAAATATAATTTATTAACATAGGAATGTTTCGAGAGGATGCAACCTGAATTTCACCCCCACGTAGATATATATACACACATCTACGTGCACGCTTTGGATTGTTGATTTTTTAACTAAAGTATTATAGAAGTATTTTTCTGTACTTTAGATAATCATATTTAAGTTTTTTTTATTATTTTTTTTTTAAAATAAAAAGTTACATCTCAGACGAACTATATACTTATACTTATAATGTGTTTAGAAACATCTAATATAATTATTTTTAAATATAACAAAATGAGTCAAAATATTTATAAATATTAAAAAAAAAATCATTGTTTATGAACGATAAATTTTTATCGCTTAGTGATGAAGTATACCACTAATAAACAATGAAATTATTCTATATTCGTAAATATTTTGATATTTTTTTCCTTTATAATAATTTCTCTATCTAATAAAGTCTTATTATGTTTTCAATTAATAAAGTTTTATTAAATTAATTATAGATAACTTCTTTTTATGTGTGGATTGAAGTTGGTTTAACCTTGATATACTCCGTCATAGTTGAACTTATTTATTTACTTGACTCATTTATACTTGTCCGCCATCCTCTCAATCGTTTATCTAACGAATATGATATATTCAACGGAACGATTTTGCAAATGATTTTTGAACTATATAGTTCAAAATTATCAAGCTCTTTAAACTAAGGAGGTATTTAAGGCGCTGATTTGAGTTTTTAAGTTTGGAGTTAATATGTTGGATTTAGGAAGTCTCTATTTGGAGGGTAGAGTCATAAGATCGACGGAATTCCTCGATAAATATGCAAAAGAGAGAAATATGAGAAGATATAATTTTTCGATAAATATACAAACTTCAATAATGAATATTGTTAAAGTTAATCTATTTAACACCGACTTATAAAGTCATTAGACCGAACGTCCTAAAAGAATATATAATGCTTTCAACTTTAGACCTTTTGATCAAATATACACACTCTATATAAATTGAGCAAATGTTCACTTCAAACAAAGTACATTAAATATCAAAATACTATTTTAGTTATTGTACTTTTGAGTTTGTTTGGTCATAGTCTATATATAGTTTCAAATGTTGAATAAAATTCAACATTTGCAAGTATATGAATACAATCACACAATTTCAAAATAAATAGATCAAAAATGATATTTCAACTTAAATTAAATTTTGAATATACAATTTGGGAATAACAAATAAATATTTGCACAGTGATCTTTAGCCGAGATGGGAAATTACCATGCAAAGTAGTGATTGGCGTTAAAGATGAAAGAATTAATACTTTATTGTTTATTTCAATAAATTATTAGTCATTGTTCTTTTAATAAATTTTAAATTTAGTCCATACTATTAGTTTATTGTGAATTTTTCATTATTTTTTATTTTATATTAGTATTTTCCCTATAAATTTTGATAAAATATTCACATATTGTGTTATTGCTTGAAAATTATTATTATTATTATTATTATTATCTAATCAATTTCGATAAAAATTAACTTTGAGGGATTAAGTTTAAAATTTACTTAAAGTACATTCACTAAAATATGACATTTGTAAGTATATGAAATAAAATTGAACAAATCTCAAAATACAAACTCTAAAATGATAGTTTAACCAAAATACATCCAATTATGATGGTTTATAACTAATTATATTTTATTAAAATAATAATTTTTGTTTTCATGCACATATAACCCTGTTATATGTTATATCCACAAAATAACATATGTGTTCACCTGAATCGCTTGACTAAGGGAATATACTATAGACACTGTTACTAAATTCTAATACGATCAAAATTGAAATGTTATACTTTTTACATTATATCTTTCCAAATAGACAATATATATATATATACACACCAAAATACATCCAATTATGATGGTTTATAACTAATTATATTTTATTAAAATAATAATTTTTGTTTTCATGCACATATAACCCTGTTATATGTTATATCCACAAAATAACATATGTGTTCACCTGAATCGCTTGACTAAGGGAATATACTATAGACACTGTTACTAAATTCTAATACGATCAAAATTGAAATGTTATACTTTTTACATTATATCTTTCCAAATAGACAATATATATATATACACACATGTTGATGTGTGTGAGTTATATAAAATGCAACACTGATCATCTTACTATTTTAATTCATATAAAATACAAACTCGTGATCCAATAATCGAAGTTGGAGAACCCTAAAGTACCTAACAGAAATTTGGTGTAGATATTTTACCCTAAATTTAAAAGGCAACACTATGCTGTTGGGAGGAATAGGTCCTTCCTTATGAAGGGTGACATCCATGGGCCCATGCCATACTGATTAGAGACAAAAGGGTAGGTAGGAGTAGTTAATGCGTTTATTGTTATTACCAACTTTTGTGATGATTGATGAGATTTTTTTCTTCTTTATGTTTGCCTATATATTCTTCATGCAGTGATATTAGAAAGTTTATTTGTTGGTTTATTTTTCTTTATTTTAGTATAATTAAAATAGGGGATTCGAGACCTATACCAATTATGATATGAATCGTTTCGGACATTAAATTATTATTTGTGTTTTATTTAATAATTTTGATGTAATTTTATTCTTTTCATGACATCTTATGTAGGAGTATTTTAGATTTCTTTCAAGATTAGTCAGAGAGCTTCTTGAATTTGTAATTCACGTGTTAAGTTGCATGCCAAAAACATTCAAGTGGGAGTGATCATCTTATATCTTGTGAAGTGTTCGAATCTTGGGCTAAGTAATTTGTTTTTTAGTCTAAAGATCTTTGATCTTAAGGCAATCCTTGTCTGATCCAATCCTTAGGATTGGAATCATATTGATTTGGGGTTTTAGTGATTGAGAATTGGGGTTTTCATACCAAAATAGTTTCTAATTCCAATTCGCTAAAGTTTTCATATCATATTTGGTTGTTTAATATATATAGAATTCGGGTTGGGTTGGGTCAACCCAAATTTTATTTTAGCCAACCCACCACCCAACTCAAACAAAATAGAAAAAGTTGAACCTAACTCAATTCAAGAACAAAACTAATTCAACCCAACTCTTACATTTTGGGTTGGGTAGTTCGAATTGTTTGGATTATCAAGTCATTTGAACACTCCTAATATTATTATTTTTGTTGACCGTAGGATAGTTGACTCCCTTGTTCGGTGGCTTTTGACCTTGTCTTAAATGATGAGACTAGTTTTTTTTTTTTTTTTTCCACTGTCTTACTTTTGTTTTATTTTTTTTTTTTTTTCCCCTTTTTTTTTTTTTTTCCCCTTTTTTTTTTTTTTTCCCCTTTTTTTTTTTTTTTCCCCTTTTTTTTTTTTTTTCCCCTTTTTTTTTTTTTTTCCCCTTTTTTTTTTTTTTTCCCCTTTTTTTTTTTTTTTCCCCTTTTTTTTTTTTTTTCCCCTTTTTTTTTTTTTTTCCCCTTTTTTTTTTTTTTTCCCCTTTTTTTTTTTTTTTCCCCTTTTTTTTTTTTTTTCCACTGTTTTACTTTTGTTTTTCTTTATTCTCAATTGGTAAAATCCCTACTTTTTTTTTTTTCGTTATATGAATTACCTCTTTTAAAAAACAACAACACGAACTAGCCACAAGCGTGTGAGTGTGTGCACACTCCGTACAAATCATGATGTTGGTGCTAACATGATACTCTTCACTACAAACATAGTATGCCATATTTTAATATTTATATTCACTTTACTTTGATACCTAAAATTTCAAATATCAAGTTATTCCTAAAGTTTCAAACATCATAATTAATTATTAATCGTTGCGTTGCGTCCAATATAAAGCTTGAAATTATCGTATATGTTTATTTAAAAATGTACATTTATTCTCCTGAGACCTACCCCAAAAAATACGAGAAATCTTTGATGAGATGGAAAATGGAGAGAGGGAACAAAAAAAATTTTCTCCTCTGTTGACTAAATGGGGATGGGGACGGGGATTACATTCCCTATCCCCAACCCTGATCCATTCCTTGACTCGATAGGAAAAAATATATACATATATATTATTTTATTATATATGTAGCTTTTGTTGTAATAAGACGTTGTAATATTTAAGTTGAAGGTTTAAATTTGTAATATTTAAATTTAAATTTCTAAAAATTATGAGAATTAAATATTTTAATTATATATTTGCATATAAAATATTATTGTTTTATTATGAAATTTTATACTGTTTATTTTTAATAAAAAAATTGTATAATGATCCATTTAATTTTGGAAAATTTTATAAAGTTGAGAATAAAATTAGGGTTGTTTTCAAATATAACAAAATAAGCCAAACTATTTATAAATATAGAAAATTGTCTATCAGCGATAGACAATAATAGACGTCACGAAGATTGCGATAGACTTATATCACTCGTACGAAAGAAGTCTATCGCAGATAGATAGTAAAAATTTTCTATATTTGTAAATGTTTGATATGTTTTTCAATTTATAATATAATTTTTCATAAAATTACAAGTTTACAAAATGAATAATTTTAAAAATACAAATGGAGAATTCTTTCCCTCCAGGGAACCTGATCCTTGCATAGAATTCCCACCCCTGTCACACAGGAAATTTTGCAAGAACGGGAATTGAAATAGGAGTGGGGATAAGGAAGCCTTCCCCGTCCATACTCCAACCCGTGGAAATTTTGCAAGAACGGGAATTGAAATAGGAGCGGGGATAAGGAAGCCTTCCTCGTCCATACTCCAACCCGTGGAAATTTTGCAAGAACGGGAATTGAAATAGGAGTGGAGATAAGGAAGCCTTCCCCGTCCATACTCCAACCCGTGGACATCTCTATGTCCATTAATCAATTATATGAACAAAATACATGTATATAATGAGCTTAAGTTAAATAAATAAAAAATATAAACATGAATATATGCTTTAAACCTATTTTTTAATAATTTCTATAAGAAAAAGGACCTAGTTTTGAATTAGTTCGTTAAGGGTCTTTTAGCTTTAATTTTGGACCAGTTTAACTTTTTTACCATTATTTAAAAAATTTTGAAATATTTAATTATTTCCATGTTGACACCATTTTTCGAATTTTTATTTTTATTTTATAATTTATTAATTTTGTATGAAAGATATTTCATTTATTGTAGGACATTTCGTTTATTATTATTATTATTTTTTTGAGATCTCTCCACTGAGATCTCTTTGATATTTATTGTAGGAGATTTCATTTATTTTGTTTGATATTTATTTGATCACCTTTCCATTGAGATCTCAATTAACTGTCGAATATATGGTAATATATGCTAAAAAAATGTAAATATACATCACATATAACATGGGTTATTATTATTTTTTTTGGTATATTTACAAATATACTAAAAAAAAATGTAAAATATGTCTAACATATATTGTTTGGTATATAAGTCTATGTATTAGACAATTTGTATTGTTCATACACTAATGAGATATACTTTGATTTATTTCTAGAAAATTCAAACATATATTGAATATATTGTATTGTATATAACACATATACTCAATTTCTTATTCTAAGTTTTTTGTCGATGCATACTTTCGATTATGGGAGAATAATTTTGAATTTTTGAAAAAAATTCCTTGGGTAGACTTTGAAAAGAAGACCATTTTCAGATATTCATAACCACAAAAAAACTTTCCCATATTTTGATATATATTTTAAGAAATTGAATTTTAAGGAAGACTAAAAAGTAAATTGAACTAAACTTTTGTATAAAATAATAATATGTTAGAGTATTCATGTAAAAATAGAAATTTTTTGATATAATTGATCCTATTTATTTGGGCGTGTTTGGGGTAAGGTGCAGAACACTGAAGAGAAGTCTAAGGGATTGCGAACTCTTGGGCCCACACTGTAAGGAGCCGATAAGATATAAAAATGATGTTTTTCAATAATGGGATCCACGAATCATCTGACGAAACCTGGAGTAAAGTTTATTACTCCAATTTCTCAGGTTAGGAAACCTAATCTTTTATTTTGAGCCCTATGAAGGCAGTAGTAAAGCCCGGCCCAAATTCATTGTTGATTGGGCCTCGGTTCATTCCAACAGAAGACGGACCTTTATGAGTTATCACCAAATCACAGGGAAGTTCATGTTCATCGCTTGGCGCGGCCATGGCGTCGTTCGGCTCTCTGAAGAATGCCATCTTCGAAAGAGAAGAGAGAAAACAGTGCGTTCTATTGTCCTTAATCTCTCCTTAACATGTCCATAGCTCATTTCCATGGAGGTCTCTCTGTCACTTACTCTTAACTATTCTTCTTTCTTATTCTTGAAAAATTTGCAGACAGTACCAGGCTCATTTGCGAGGGCTCAATGCTTACGATCGCCACAAAAAGTTTATGCATGATTATGGTGCGAATTTTTGTGTAATTAATGAGAATTTGCGAGTGAAACGATTAGATTCGTGCTTGTGGCTTAATTCTACGTTGATTTAGTTGATTAGTTTTGGCGTATTATCTTATATTTTAACATGAAGAATTAGTGGAAGTGGTTGGATGTTATTGTTTAGCTTTGAGCTCGTTTGGATTTTGTCTATCGGGTTGCAAACCGGATAGAGTGACAACATGGCCATTGACCCGTTGCTCTAAGAATTGTTGAACAAATTTCATTTAAGTTAGCTTATTAGCTTATTAGCTAACAGACGGACGTGAAGGAAGCTTGCAAATATTGAGCCCCTTATTTGCATATCCTGGAGTCCTAAAGCAAAAGAATGATGAACAGTTTCCTTCACTAAGATGACAGGAGGCTACAATCATCCTAACATACAGTCTGCTGCAAGAGATTGTTCAGTTAACCTTGAGATTAGTTCAAGTACATCAAGCATATTACAGACTTTAATTGTGCCTCTGGACTTTTAGCCTTGAACTTCGGCAGGGTTTTAAAATTTCTTATTGAGAGACTAGAGTAAGGAAAAAAAGAAAAGAAGATAAATCCCAGGAAGCACTAAGAATTTAGTGGAGTAATGCTTGTGTATGTCAGATGAGGTACTGAAATTTCAATCCAATAATGCAAGTCATACCTTATTTGATTTATTTTATTTATATATATAGAAGATAGTATAAATATATTGTGGCTAGGACAGATTCGTGAATGAATGAACTATGGTAGTTCGCCTTCAATTCATGTTTGTTAACCTAAAGGTTTTCTAGGCAAGGAGAAGAATTTATAACTTTGTGCTAAAAGTTAAAGTAATGTTAAGACTTCAATTTTGTTTGTGTATCGAAGTAGACATTTTTCTACATGTTCATACATCTCAAAAAATAGCTGATCTATTTATTAGAAAGAAGACTTCAATCTAAGACTGTATTTTGTACTTTGAACAATATTGATTAGGCTTATGGATTTTCATATTCATATTTTTTTCTTTTTAGATGGCTATCTTTTATTTTCCCATGTTGCTATTTGTTATGGGAATCACTAGAAAGAGAGCTTCATATCTTAAAACATCTGAAATTGTGTCAAATTCATGTCAGTCTATGCAACTAATGAATCGGCATATTTTCACCTTTTTAATAGCTCTATAGTCCTCTTTAGTAGGTTACCACTTACCAGATTGATATTTAGTTACTTTTTACCATTTGAATTGTATGGCCTTTGTTGGTTGCAGTTCATTTCTATGGGAAAAATAAAACTGGGGAAGAAAGATTTCCTATCAAGACTGATCATGACACCTTGAGGGAGGGCTACCGGTATGAGCCCACTATTCTTTTTATGACAGTTATAATAAAGTTCCCCATGTTTGCAGTACGTGTTATGCCAGATTAGTGGTGTTTTCAGTAAGAAATAACTAGGTTGTAGTCATACTGATAGTGGCTTAGAAATAATTATTTATTATGGACATTGTAAAGTTGATGAAATACTGTGAAAATGTCAACTGTAGATGATAAGTGGATTATTTTTGGAAGATGCATTTTGCCTTATCATAGGATGTCCATTACTTTGGCTTACACAATGTGGATGTCTTACTCTATGCATTGATTAACTTTCTTCTACAATAAGTTTTTTTTTTTTTTTTTTTTTTTTTTTTTTTTTTTTTTTTTTTTTTTTTT
>QLSR01000005.1:15000-26416 GCA_031780015.1 Citrullus colocynthis | reverse complement strand
TTTTTTTCTTTTGTGGTTGTTTTGAAGTATGTTTATTTTCGATACGAATTCAAATCTAAACTTGTTATTGGATGGTTATCATCATTTCAAAGGTGGATAGATTTATTTATGTTCCATAATTATTGAATCTAATATATATTATATAAATATATATGTGGATTTCAAATGCCATCGACTACAACAATTTAAACTTTTGACTTGTGGTCAATATAAGTCTTTTGTAAAAGATGATTGGAATATATTCAATGATGGCAATATAGAGAAATTGCTTTTCTTTTTAATGGATAAATTGATACAGTCAAATTTTGACATATATATATATATATTAGAAATGATTTTCTTGAGAATTTAATTGCATTAAAAATAAAATTCAACATTTCAAGAGATTGAGGATCAAAATTATGAGAATTACTTAAAAGAGAGAATTCATGAAAAGTTTGTAAAAGTGCATGTTGTGTATGCTTCTTACAATGTGAAACTTCTCCAAAATCATTTGTAGGATCCCTACAAAATTGAAAAACATAGTCACCAATAATATATTTGTTTAGGGGAGGTTAAACAGTTTTTCATTCTAATTTCATCCTCTTGACAAGACTTTTTCATTATTATTATTTGCTTAAATTGTAAAAAGAATACCTTTGAATTTTACCATTTGTTTAAAAAATATTAATCTTTTGAAAGTTTTGATACTAATTTGTTTAGAAAAATATCATTGGAAGAAAAATTTTGTTGGCCAAACTCAAAAACGTGAGATTTTTTCTAATTAATATTATTTTTAAAAAACCTTATATGGTTGTTTTTAAATTTATTACTAAAATATTGTAGTTTTATTCATCATTTACTTGGTATGTGCATTTTTAAATTGTAAATTTATTATCTTTTAAAATAAAACTGGAGTATTTAAGAGACAATGATGCAATAGTTTTACTAAAAGTAGAATTGGCTAAAAGCTTACTTAGAATTAATTTGGAGGCCCTAAGTTTGAGCGTCGCACTTTGGAATGTTTAGATTACCAGTTTTGCTCCTAAATTTATGCGTGTTTGGTCCCAAATAGAGATAACTTAAATTTGTAATTTAATCATAATTAATAAAAAAATTATTATAGATAGAAAAAATATCAAACTATTTATAAATATATAAAATTTTCACTATCTATCTACAAATAATAGCACAATATCACAATCTAACTTGGATAGAATGACTTACGATAGACTATCTGTGTTTATCATGACACAAATAGACACAGATAAATATTTTGATTCATTTTCCTACGTTTAAAAACAACCCTAAAAACAACAAATAAAAGCTAAAAATAAAAAGAATAAAGGAATGAAAAAAGAAAAATTACAAAGTGCATCGCCCAAACTCTAAAACTTGAAATTTTGAGGTTGCACCTCAACCACTATAGCCTATCCTCGTTTCTTTAATAGATGAGAGTGGACCAATTTTTAATTTTTTAATAAATTAATTGTCATCGTCTCCTAGGGAAGATGAATAAAACTACAAAGTTTCAATAATGCGTTAAAAAATATAATATTTCTAATAATAATTTATTTGTTTTTTTTTAAAAAAATATTGTTAAAAAAACCCTCTATAATATTACTTTTGTTTTATCCATATATATATGTACAACCTTATGTAATAATAACTTTCTTCAGATATGAAAACAAAATTTACCTTCGGATTTTCTTTATCTATTATTGTTCAAGAAATCTAAGAAGATGATGAAAATAAAATATTTTGCTGACAAAAATTGAATTGGACCAACTAAGAATGCTCTTTTACCAAATCAACAAGATACGAAATTTGGGGTCATAGTCATCATAATNAGCATTCAAAATTTTTTCCATTTTCCAAACATAAAAACTGATTTTTGAAAACTATTATTTTTTTAATTTAAAAAAAATTTGGATTTAATTTTGAAAATGCTCTTAAAATGTACACAACAAAACATATAAACAAATAGATAAAAGTGATGTTTATAGCCACATCTTTTAAAACTATATGTTATCAAACAGACCCGAGATAGATTGTTTCTTTTTTAGAGTAGTGGTTAGATGCAGCCACTATATGCTCTCCTTCCTTTATCACACAAAAAAATCAAAAAAAAAAAAAAAATTACACTTGTATTTTGCAACAATTATTTAAAATGTTAACAATCAAATTGTAAATTAAAGCAGGGATGAAAATAACATTTCAAGATACTCTTAAATTTTGTAAGTAAAAGATTTCTTTTATAATTAGTTATTGCATAAATGAAGTGAAATTGATAAGAAATAGTGAAAATGAATGAAGTTGGAATCTAACTTGAGTTTGATTCTTTAGAATGAGTTGGAGAACCACTATCACCAGCACTTCTAAGTCATATATATACACTTTTGAAAAAACAAACAAACAAACTTTTACAATTTTCTAAAACACTTTTGATTATGTAATCAATTAACAAAACAATATTCAAATATGTATTTTATATTAGTAAAAATCATCTTTTTATTATTCCATAGGACACACAAAATTTTTTTTTATAAAAATATATTTTTTAAATAATAAAGTTTAGTCTCTAAACGCTTACATCTAAGATACAAAATCGATTTTATTAGAGAGTTTGTAAATTATAATTCTTTTAACATTTTCATTTTGGACAAGTTATCATCAAAATATCATATCAATATTAAAAAAAAAAAATTACTAAACTTTTTATTTTTAAAAAGTTTGAGATATTAGATGGTTGTTGGAGTTTAGGGAGGCAAAGTAATAAATTAACTGTATAAACTACCATAAATTTATAGACTCTTTCTTAATTCAATAATTATTTCTATTTTTTTAAATTTAATTTTAATATTTAGCTCCTCTCCATTTTTTATTTCCTTCTCTCTGTCATCTTCCACTCGCACTTCACATAGAGAGAGAGAGAGAGAGAGAGAGGGGAAGGGAACTGAGCTAGAAGCCCAGAGCGACCTTGAAGCTGAAGCTCCCTAGATTCGATTGTCTGTTTCATAATCACACGACAGTTGTAAGTTGTTTTCTTGCTCTCGCTTGTCTTTGATTTCGCTGCTTACAATCGGAACTTTGATTGGAGTTTGGTTTCATTAAGGCTCCGTTTCACTTTAGAAATTTGTGCTTATTTTTCATCTAATAGTGACGGAATGATAATATAAGGAACACTGTTGGGAATTTGAGTTTACAAATGAGGAGAACAGAGTATTACCGAAATTCGAGTACAAAAGTGATTCTGAACTTGAAATCGTGGAGTCGAAGAGGCTATCATCTCGATGAGATAGGAATTTCGCCGTTGAAAATTATGAATCTACTGTTTTTTTTTCTTTTTTTTTTTTCATTTATTTCTCAATTTCTTGTTCTTGCTGCATGCTTTTCGGCAACCGGTGATAGACCTTTACAGAGCCTCTGTTTTGGATCTATGGACATTGCAGAGGGTTGGAATTCGTATAGAGTAAATGGAATCAGATAGATGGAGTTTGTAACGAGTATCTGGTGTATTTATTATGCTATTTTCTTGCCATAGTTTAGTATCTCTTATTATATTATCTAGAATCCCCTGTAATGTATAGTAGATCGGTTGTATGGATCTCTGAGAATTTTTTGTCAATATTAAATAACCCTCCATCTGGCATGCTGGAGCTCTTTCAATGATTTTGAGGTGCTAGGAATTTCGGGTTGCTTAGGATTCGAACTGGGTAATATTGTAACCTTCTCAAGGGTTATGTGTTCGAATCTTTGGACGAGCTTAATAAGTAAAACACTTGAAGCAGGCTTGAATTTTCTTTTCTTCTTTTTAAATGGAGGAGCCGCGTATATCATGGAACTTCCTGGAATAGATATAGTTAAGAATCTCCTGATGCTGCTGTGTGGTATAAGTAGGAGCGAATTATTTTGTTTTCCTTTTCTTTCTAATTTTCTCCCTTTTTCCGGCGACAGGATAGGTTTTGAAGGATGCCATCAAAACCAGAAAATGTAGACCAACAAGTAGCTGATGGGGCGAAGTATTTGCTACAATCGACTAAATACTCTGAGCCTTGGTGGCATGGAGTTGGGAACAATACAATCGCAGGTGAAAAACCTGCTAAAACATCTTCTGCAGAATATCTGAACGTTACTGTTACCAGTGGAGCAACGCAGTCACAAGCAAATGGTATAAGATGCCCTTTCTGTAAAGTGAATGTCTTACAATTATTATTAATTTAGTATATTTGTCTATGATTAGGCAATTTAAGTGATATATCGAAACTCGTCTTGGTTCAGATGAAAACATTGGGAAAGAAGTCCAGCATGTCAAGTACATTCCGTTTTCTACGTCCCCACCCGTGGGCGAACACCTGGATCTAAATTCCCAAATGGAACTTGTAGGCCACTCAATTGTAAGAATTGTCTGTCTCTCTCTCAAACCATTGCAAACGAAGAAAAAAAACAAGAGTAGTGTGCCTAGTTCTTTATTTGTGGGCAGATGCTTGACTTTTTGGGCATTGTTTCCCCTTAACTGGATACAAAAAGGACTTCAAGTATCTTCATTTGCAGGTTTTGACATCATATCCTTTTTCTGATGCACAATATTGTCAAATGCTGGCTTCTTATGGACCACAATCAACGGTATGCTATGATTTACTTGAACGGTTACATAATTTCATTTACTAATTCACATATTCTTTTTTTGTTAAATATGGCGTTCATTATATAGAATGACATAATCGTCCGTGTTAATTAATTATCAATTGTGAGGATGAGGATCAAACCATCCACTTTTGAGATGCAATTTTTGTCTTATCCGTTTGTTTGTGAAATATGGTTAAAAAAGATTCTGTATGAATGGAGGCTAAAAATGTCCCTCCCTATCGGCCCTTGTCATGTTTGTTTCTTATGTACAGCTCTTTGCAAAGAAATTTGCCACCTAGTAATTCCTATGAATTTTACTGAACAAGAATGCATATAAAAAATGGAGCATCCTTTTGTACAGACCCTATTTACTGATTACTGTTCAAGAATTATGATTATACTTGATTTTCCTGCAGTTACCTCATATTTATGGACTTCACCATGCTAGGATGCCTTTACCCCTTGAAATGGAAGAAGAGCCCGTTTATGTAAACGCAAAGCAGTATCATGGTATCCTGAGGAGAAGACAGTCGCGGGCCAAAGCTGAGCTTGAGAAGAAAGTGATAAAAAGTAGAAAGGTATAGCCAACGTGTGTTGAGGAGAAAATGAAATTGACTCATAGATAATTTCTCAACACTAAGCGGACCTAAATGGATATTTATAGTTAATAAAATAAACTTTGTTATAAATAGTTTTCCCAGTTGGTTACAGCCTATGGGCGGGAGGGTCATTTCATTGCATTATACAACTACTATTGATGGTCTTTCTCATGCATGCCTCACCAGGGCTATCTTTTCTTATCGATCGCAGCTCTGTTTTACACTCCATCGTAGTTGTATAACACTATTTATTTTTGTGGATATATTTTCCCATTTTGTGCAGCCATATCTTCATGAATCCAGACACCTCCATGCTATGAGACGAGCTAGAGGCAGTGGAGGACGTTTCCTCAATACCAAAAAACCCAACAATGTTATTTCCAATACAAATAGGGAGGAAGACATCAATTCTGGTGCAAACCATTTAACAAAACCTGTCAGCGAGGCTGGATCGAAGTACATGGTGACTGACAAAAATGGAATCAAGGATACACTCGATGAGGAGGGCAGAGAGTTCATGACTCAAAATATGCAGATAACACACGCTTTCTTCAATGGAAAATCGAATGTCCATGGTTTATCCACATACACTTCACAACTTGCTGATGTCGAGGGAGGGCATCTCAATCAGCCGCATGAAAGCATGCAAGTGAATGGGGCTCCACAGAGGGCCATCCCCATCAACTGAAAGTGTTACTTGATGGGGAATGGGGCTTCTCCAACACTGTTTAACCAGTTTCAGTGCAGATAACTTGAATATTCAGTAAGTCACTGTTGATTCTTGTGAGGCGCTGCTACCGGTTGGAAGTTGATGGATTTGCTTTGCCCCCTTTCTGCTTAGAAGAAAACCGCCTTTCGGTGGAGTTTCTCAGGCAATTCATTCTTGGCTTTAGTTGGTACTTCTGAGGTGAGAAGGAAGAAGATGAAGAAATGCAGTGCACCAAAAAAAGTGGTACATTCACTGACTATTTCTTTCTTCTTCATTTACCTCTTCTGTTACTACGTATGTAGTTCTAATCCTGAATGCGTGTCTCAGAAAAACAAAAGAATTAAAGTGTGCAAACTTGCAATTGGGTGTTGTATCTATTCAACTTTGTTTGAATGTTTCAGATGATATATATTTTCAATGTTTGGTGGACTTGGAGCCATCAAATATGGAACCTCTCCTTCATCTTCCCTCATCCTCCCTTGCACACACTATGGTAGATGTCTTAATTTTAATATTTAGTGAAGACCTCACTAAAAAGAATTAATGTTTATTTTAGTTTCTAACTAATTACTAACTTAGTTATTTTTATCAATTTGATTGTTGAATTTTCATAAACTTTAAATAGTGTTTATGAAAATTTCAAAATCAATCGATCTATTAGATGTAACTTAAAATTTTATTTACTTGAACTCTAAACTTTCAATTTTGTGTTTAATGCTAAATAAGCTTGAATCTTAAAAATTTTGTAATTTGACCTATTTTTTAGGATAAATTGCAAAAATCATTTTTAAAGTACGATGGTAGTTACAATTACACCTTTAGACTTCCAATTTTAAAAATAAAACCCTCAAAAGTTACACAAATGTCAAAATTGAGTTAAATTAGACTTTTAAACTTATATAATTGTATAAATTGTAACATTTGTAGAAGTTTAAGAGTTCAATTTTGATTATTTGTGGGTCTAATTTCTATAATTATTATAAGTTTGAGGGTGCAATTTTAACTTTTGAAGAAGAGGCTCAATTTTTAAATCTAATTGCAATTATTGCAATATTTTAAGGGTAATTTTTGCAACTTTTTCTTATATAGATAATTATACTTATTTTCTTAATAATTGTTTTATAAATGACATAATTTCAAGTGTGCATAATATGTGCTTTTTTTTTTTTTTACAATGGAATGAAAGATCGAACCTCCTACCTCTAAAATGGAAGGTCGAAAGATCGAACCTCCTACCTCTAAAATGGAAGGTCAAGCTAAGGTTACTTTGGCTGTATAATATGTGCATTAATATGCTTATTTGGCCTTGTAATGGAACCACATAATTTAGATAAGGTCAGTAATTAGTGATGGCAAAAACCACAATAGTTATTCTTTTTTGAAAAAATTCCTGAATCAAGCGTATCTTAACTTCTAACTTTCTTCAATTCATAAAACTAAAATTTTAACTTAATCCCAAAAAATTCTGAGCATAAAAGTCAACTAAATCTTGCATATGAATCTCAGACTACTATGTAAGAGTGTTAATAGACAAAATCATACGGTTCAAAACGAAATGGAGGGATTAGAATTAACAGAAGGTGATGAGCATTAAAGAGATTCATTTTCTCATTGAGAGAAAGCTTTTATATTCTTTGACCATAATTCTTTACAATGAGAAGGGTAATTTTGTTCATAAATGCACGTTTTCACTTCAAGATCTTGGGGGAGGGAGGAAGCACAGTTTGCTATAAATAAATCATAAGAAAAGAAGCAGAAAGAGATAAAAGATGAATATATTACATTGCTAACAATTGTTTGTTTGTCTTCTTCAGGTCCTCTGTCACATTTTTTGTCACTTAAATAACTGTACCGTCAAAGCCTTTCTTGTTCTTGAAGTTGCTCCTGTTCAGAAACACAAAATGTTGAATGTAAAGGGAATGCCAAAAGCTAACAGAATACTTCTAGTTCTAAGATAATTCTTGCACTCAGGCTGAATATTGGATAACTTGTGGAAGGCAAGTGTATGATAAGTTAGTAACAACTCGTCGGTCTGGCAACCGTATGGTAACTTGTGAATCTGAGACTATATAATTCAAATGCCACATATGGTCGATGATTGCCAAAATTGGATAACAATGGTTTATATTTTTAGGTAAAGCTGGAACAAGAGGATGGGAAATCTTTTGTCAAAGTTTATCAGAAGTCCAACTGAATGCAAATGACTTTGGCACTAACCTCCGTAACAAAGAAGGCATGAAACCCATATGGAACTCTGTGTGGCAATTCGACAACTGCAACAGGCTCAGATGACATAGTTTTTGCATCCACGACATTCACTGCAGATTTTCTGCAGGAAACAATGAAAATTATTCTCCTCCTCTTTAGCAAAATAAAGTAAATTTGATTCAGCACAAGTATTTTGTAAAACGGCCTACTTGCGTTCTTATGCACATACCAAGGCTGCTGCTACAGGTTTAGAGTTAAATTCTATTGAGAGAGTGAGTTGGTAAGTTCATGAATAGCAAAAGTTATAAGAAAAATTTTAATTGAGAAAATTATAGAACCCCCACTAACTACAACTTTAACTTTCTAAACAGCCACTTAGTAATAGGATATCCAATTAGGATGTCTAAGAAAGGCATCCGCATTCCAGCTAATACTCATATGGTATATATAAATATACAAATACATATGACACAACTAACAATATATTAGAAGTGGAAAGCAGTTACCCAGTATTCTCATCGTGAACGAATAATATCAAGTAGCCATCATCTTCTTCTGAAGTGGTGCCAGGTATGCGAGGAACAAAGATAGCTTCAGAACCAAATCTACCAGGTCCAAGGTCATAGAGGCCCTGAACATTTCCTCCAACTTCAATTTTCGTCTTTCCCGTCTCGCATTTAGCATTAAGATCAAATTTCGCGATCCCTGTGACTTTTGCAATGCTGTCCAGTGTAGTTCCATATACATATTGTTGCTTCCTGATTGCATACAAGAGCACATATAGTTATTCACCAATTCTATATGTTAGGAATCCAGTTCATCAAGGCCAGGACAAAAAGGAACGTGAGAATTAGAAAATGATAATCAACATCATCCGAATCTTTAACAACTGCAATAGATGACATGCAAATGCTGTCGCTAAACATTATGAACCTACTGTCTTCTTTAAATAAAACCTCTACCTTTACATAAAATTTGAATGTATGGTATCCCATTTCGTACAAACAATTTAAACTATTAGATACTCAGATATTCAAAAGAATAGAACCTCAATTCCCCTATGGTTAATAGTGTTTCTGAAGATGTCTTCTAAATGGGGATGTTGATCTTTAGTTGGAAAATTCAAACGAAAGAAATGTCCTTTAATTTAAGTGTTTCTTGCTCCAAAATTGTATGATCTCCATATAACCCCATGGATTTAAGCCGATATTCTTTTAAAAGTACTAGAAAAATAAGTGAGTCAAAATACCTGCCAGTGTAGCATTCATTTACTCTAGGAAAATCTACAGCAGATTCTGAGAGTTTCCTCTGTGAAGCTAAACCAGATTTAAGATTGAATCTCATCTCATACCTGATAGATGGAAAAATAATCAGAAATATCACAGCCAAATCAAGAACTTTTCTTCATATGTAGAAATGGATAAGAGTCCTACAGCTCATTTGAGAAGTTCTCAAGCTTCTCTTTAACAGACCCACTGACCATGTCCAAGTCTGGATTCTCAAGACGGCAAGTAATCAAAACTACTTCATCTCCTTCCTCCCAGGCATTAGCTAAGCAGAAGTATATTACAAAAATGATGAAAATGGAAAGAGTAAGAACAATGATTCAGTTTGTTTAATTAACCAAATAAACAGAATCCTATAAGGACCGGAAGGTACAGTCTTTGAGTAAAGAAAAAGAAGGTAGAACCCTTCAAAACTCAGGCCATAAATGAAGAGACAAATCAAAGATCAATAATCTTGCATCAAATCCAACTGTAATCAAATAAATACAACCATACGCACAACATGAATAACAGAAAACCTAGTAAAGTCCAACAGAAAATGAGTCAAAGAAGATCCATACGAGGAAATGCTACAAAGATAGAGCTACTGATAAAATCCCTAATTTCCCAATCACATGAATTTTGTCCATAACCACACACTTGTAGTACTCATAATGACACTGATATTTAAGATTGTAATTCAGCAATTCATAACCACACACTTGTAGTACTCATAATGACACTGATATTTAAGATTGTAATTCAGCAATTCATAACAAACACACTTGTAGTACTCATAATGACACTGATATTTAAGATTGTAATTCAGCAATTCATAACAAACGGAACAGCATGTCAGAGATATTTCTTGCTTTCAAGGACTTGGGTAGCACAAGTACTCACCATTATGAAATATAAAACAATTTGGAAGCTCAAACCATCGGATAAGTAAGTCATCTTTTGCATAACGTGGTAGCACACCAAACCGAGCCTTTTTTGTAGCATCAAATGTGAAAATCAACTTATTTTCTTTCACCATTTCCTGAAAGTTATCAAGTTGTTAATTATTGCATGACCAACCATAAGGTTAACTGAAGAGACAGATAAATTGGATGCTAATAATCGAATTGGAATCCAATAAAAACAACATATTTATGTATGTTCAGTCTGTCTAACTGAAAAGAAATATAAATTGGTCATAAAAGTGGAAAATGCTTCATAAGAATGAAGATGAATGTAAAATCCTCAAAACTCCCCCAGGCACATTGGATTAAAGGTGTCATTTCTGTTAAATCACCTTTGGTTCCTTAAAGAGATTTCTAAAGATAACTTTAATTCTTTTTCTTTACGTAGTTTTTTCAACTATTTCTGAACTTGAGTGGAATACCTTTTTGAGTGTTTCTATGTTGTGTACATTACTGTTGCTTTCTTATACCATTGGCAGAAAATGGAATGCAGGGGAAAGACACCAATGGATTATTTTGTTATTCAGTAGCATGAGTCATTTGGAATGAAAATATAAAATTAATAAAAAGATTGTTAATAAGTGTCATACCTTGGGTTTAAAATATAAAGGAAGATCCATAAAAATTGCATAATTTTCTGTAATCGCGAAGTCATGCATCATGACTGGAGCTGGAATTGTGATTGGTACGGGGTCATGCATGACACCATCCTTGGAAATAACTCGGTATGTAACATATGGCGGTGAATGGGAATAACCAAATGTAAACATTTCGCCTGCATGCAGAAAATTAATCAGCACTGAGCACTTCAACATATTTCAACAAACTTAAAAGGTGTCTTTTAGAATGCTTATACCAGTGACTGGATCAACCTTTGGATGAGCAGTGAAGGAGTGTGTTAATCTCTTGTCATAATCCAACAGACCAAGTGTCTGCAGATCTCCATCCTCCAACACTTTTATAACATCTACATTAAGCAAAACCAACAACTCAAGGATGTTTTTCCTTCTAATTCTTTATTCAGTGGGCATGGGGTGGGTGGCTGTGTGTGTATTGGGGGGA
>QLSR01000005.1:0-14841 GCA_031780015.1 Citrullus colocynthis | reverse complement strand
GGGGGGGGGGGGGGGAGGTATTTTTAATTCCCCATTGAGAACTTGAGACTGATGTTTGAGGAGAAAATATCTGAACTTGAAAAAGAAGGTAAACTTACAAGGTTTATCTGCCTCCGAAAGTGCGAGCAGCTTCCCATGGTGATATATGAGAGCCGTGTTACCTATAAAAGTCATTTATAATCAGCTTCAGACTATTAAAATTTAAGTTCCATACAGAGGAAAGCAGTAAAAACAGCACATGCATATTTGATCATATTATCTAATAGAGACGCCTACATTATAATCAGTGGTTAATGAGTGGACAGGACTAAACCTGAGCTTTTCAGGATACCCTGCTCCAGTATATCTCCATCACATGGAGGATTTGACAAAGTCAAAAATGATAACAATTATGTACAAAATTTAACACAGGTGGCACTCCAAAACCTAACCATGTAGAGTCACCCAAATGATCAAGGATTAATGGAGCCTAACTATCATCGAAACAAAACAAAGTTGAAGAAAACCCAGAAAATGCAATATTGAAGGAAGACAATGTTTGGAAGAGTTTCATAGGACATCCATGAATCTGAAGAAAATTTATTGCCTAAGAGAAAAACAACGACGAGGTCAACAACAAACCAAAAAACAAAAAATGAACAAAATCCTACCTGTCCCAGTTCCATATGAAACATCCAACACTTTTAACTTTGCTCTCAGCATTTGCATGTTAACCATTATTAACCCAAAGAACCCTTTCAGATCCCCAATCTGGAAATGACATCAAAAGTTAACAGCAATCAATTAACTTTTTCAAGTTCATCATTTCTGAAACTAATTATCACAATTTCCTCAAGTTTGGCACGAGGTAAAACAAAGAAGCAAATAACAGTGTACTACATTGTGGACTTCATTAGTATTTTATAGTTGTGTACATATTAGTTGTCTCTTTACTTTTTCTTTATGTTGTGGTGGGTCATTCTCCTATATAAGAAGTCCTAAGTGGTACACATTTGAATAACATATATCTATTGTTCTCTTACATTTAAGTTGGTATCTCAGTGGGTAAAAGTTTAGCCATCTCTAAAACCCTAAAATCCTTAGCCACCATTTTTATTGGTGCACTCTACTTCCAGTGCTGGTGTCTTCGTTTTGCCTTGCCGTGACCCAGACTCAATAATTCCACAGTCAAACAAACTTCCACATACCAGGAGAATAAAATAGCTTATATTTAGAAGAATGGGAGTATTGAAGTAGCAAAGCTGTATACCTTCATGAATTTAGCAGCTCCAAAATGTTCTTCTTGTTTAAGTCTTGATGTCCGCACATAACGGGAAACATATGATGCTTTTCCATCTTTAATGCGCAATCCATGGATCATGCTGCAAAATAAATTAGCAATAATTTATAAAAGCCAGGCAACATAGAAAACAGAAGGAAAAATTAAATATAATAGCTAAAGGGATATCATGTTTAAAACAGAACTACATTCTCTAAGACTTAGGCTACCCTGATTTTAAAGTTCCCAGATGGTAACAAAATAATGAAAATGTTTGGGGGATAAGACTTTAGGAACGCCCCCTTTTTACCGATTAGGAGTTATGCTACAAGAAAGGCCTATGTGTTCAAGAATCAAGAGAAGAGAAGATCGTCAGTTACAGTTTACACAGTTGTGAACTGTTATTCTGTAGATCCTTCAGAGCTTTGTCAATAACGTTATCCTGAATGACTATTCCACAGGAAAATAACAAGTCAATGAAAACTTTTATACCGTGGGACAATGAGCCATTCAATTCAGAACTCACATTAATTACTGAATCCAGCACATCTAGGATTTGAACAGTGTTCACTTGGGGAAATTAATCAACATCCAGAAACATAAACAAATGTAATCTTTAAGTAAGCAGAAATAATGGCATGAACTAGGAAGTACGAGGTGACGTACCCATCTCCATCGAACCTGCACATGGAAAAAAACACAAATAAGGAACATTTCATTTAACCAAGCACTAAATGATTTGGACAAAGACAACGGAACTAGATTCCACCTTTTGCCGGCACCAACGCCCCCCTAAAAGAAATAAAAAGAATGTGCACAAGAAAGAAATATGCCAGGCTAGTAGGACAGAGTTATAATTTATCTCTATAAGGTTATGCAGGAGTCTTGTGCACAAAATTGCTTAAGATTAAACAAACCATACCAGTGGTAACCAGCAACTGGGCTAAACTTCGGATTTGGCCCCACCCTAACAAACTCTCCATTTAAGCATTCCTGTAAGTTTATAATGTATTCCACATTAGAGGAAGCAAAATCAGGAATAATTACAGCCCAAGTATAGATCAAAATGACACGCAGTATGCAGATGTGTCGACAGCTCGTAAACAAAGAACTAATCTAGCACAAACATATATATATGAACAGAAAGCTAGGTCAAAAGCCTCCTCTTACATTATCCTGCAGCATAAAACATCGATTCTTCTAACTCTATATCAAGCGAATTTGTAATTTCTCTCTAGATACTACTTCATTGTTTTAGATTATCTGATCAACTTATATTTTTCTCAGATCATCCAACCAACTTTACACCGTACCCTCCTTGGCACGAGGTCTCACCAATTCAGATAGTATAATTCGATTGAGTTAATACACAGAAACGAAAACTTTGAGACTTAAATTCAAATTTCAGATAAGGCCTTTCTTTCTCAACTGATGAACCATGGTATCCGGGTTCAAACTGTATTGAGGCCTGCCATAACCAGTGGATTTGCATTAATTGATTTTACAATAGATTCTATTTAATCACTTGCAAAATATGGAGTAGCAATCTTCAGATCAAATCAGTCTAAAGAATCAACAGCATTATAGCATAAACAAAAACCGATCGGTACAGGGTTCCACACTCCTATTACCATAGAATGATTCTTCCTTAGGAGAAAAATCTTTAATGCAGCATATATACAAGAAAATAGTACTCTAAGAAAGCCACTAACAAAAACTATAAAAACCCATCCAGTGAAACCTAAACCCAATTGAATTAATTCATAAAGCAACACTTCTGAATAAACAAACACCAGATCAGAAAGCAGATTACAATTAACTAAGAGAAACCCAACTCACCGGAAGATAACCCTTAACAGGAAGATCGGTAATGGGAGGAGTCTCATCATGAACCGGAGCGAAATTACCGGAAAGATAATGCTGAGGCCTTGAAGAATCATACATAAGCTTGACAAACAGCTTCTCCAACAAATCGGTGGCCTTCGATGCAAGCCCTTTACTTGGCTTCGGATTCACCACCACCAACGATCGTCCGGCGACTTCGCCGTTGAGCTTCTGCTTCTCCTCCGTCATTCTGAGTGTCAGTTACAAGATGTGGAGTGGAGAATCACTTGGTCTTCAAATAATGGATGGAGTCGAGGCATGTGGGTAAAAGTACGGCCACGTAACGATGCTGATGTTCATTTCATTGAAATTCTTTCCACTACCATACAATCTTCCTCATTTCATACAACAAAATCAATTTTGTATCATCTGGAATTTCATCAGAGCATAGTCCACCAATAAAATAAAATAAAATTTCCATTATGTGGATTATTTTTTGAAAATTATTTTAAATGGTAAAATTGGTGAAAATATTTACGACTAATATAGTAAAATACACGGTCTATCGCATATACACATAAAATTTTGCTATATTTATAAATATTTTAATTACTTTTACTATATTTAAAAAAAAGTCCTTATCTTTTAGGTAATCAATATTATTTTATTCAACTATACTTAATACACATTACATTGAGTTCATTAAAGTAAAGAGTGATAATTTAAGATAATAAAGTAGCCTCAATAATATTTCAATTAAGTATGATTAATAGATTTCATTATTATTTGGAATTTTTTAATGGAAAAAGCTAAATATGTTAACGAGTTTCATTCTTTTATTGATTCCATATACAAATTGGTGCATTGTAGGTAGGCTTTAATTTTTTTCATGTCCAGTCACAACACAGTTTAAATCGTAACTCATTTGCTCATGAATTAGTTTTTCATACTCGTAGACATCGATTCTAGACAATTTAGCTTGATGATCATCTATCATGGATGATTTTTTCTCTCATGTTTGATTATCATGGTTTTTAACTTTGTTTATTCTTCTCTTTTGTTACTACCTACTTAAAAGAAAAGAAAAAAAAAGAAAGAAGATAGAAGTTACCTTTACACGAGTATAGCTCAACTAATGCTTATAGTATCAATTTTAAAATCAGAAGCTTGATTTTCCTGCTTCATATTATAAAAAGAAATAGAAGTGGTAGCTATTGTTAATCAAGAAAATCAAAAATATAATTTAATCGTTATATATATATGAATATATCTTCAACCAACTAAATTAGAATATTCATATCTGTATAATTGAACTAAAAATGATTGTATTACTTGTTAGTAAATGAGTCAATAGTTTTCATTTACCTATGTTAGTTGATTGTATTAAAATTTAAGATTGAATGAAAAATAGATGAATTTTTTGAACGAGTAAAAAACGAGTGGCTCATGAAGTTTAATCAAACGTAGCAATCAAACTGAAACTTCAAAAACCATAAACTCAAAGTTTTAGATTAAATGAAAATTCAAAAGATTATAAAAACTAAATTAAAATTAATTTTAGTCCAGTGCTATTTAAAAACATATAAAATGTGATATATTATTATACAAATTTATGAAAGTCAGTTTCACTTTTATAATTCTATAAAGATGGGCTCTTAGTTTAGGGTAAAATGGGGTTAAAATATTGCAAAAATAGCAAAATTTAAAACTAGTTGTAAATATAGCAAAATGTATCTACAACTCATAAAAAATGTCTAAAAAGTCCATTGAAAGCACAAAAAATGCTAGATGTATGAAATTTTCGATTTTTAAAGTTTATCAATGATAGCTACTATCAGTGATGAAGTTATAATCAATGATAGTTGCTATTGGTGATAGACTCATTTCGTAGATAGTATCAATGATTAATTCTTATCAATGATGGAAGTTTATCATTCATAGACTCTTTTTATAGGAATCATTGACATCACCAATATTTGCCCAAGTTTTATCACCAACACTATCGATACATGGATATCACCAATATCTACCTAACTTCTATCATTGATAATATTGATATTTATCTAAGTTTTATCATTGGTATCACCGATATGTGTTTGAAAAGAATTCACTAAAGCCCTATTTATCTATGTTCTACCTAAGTTATTTCAATGGTATCATAGATAATTAATATTATTCATACAAGAATATCATTGATATCTACCTAAGTCATATCACTGATATCACTAATATAATCGATTTTAAACACTAGAAGTACCAAATTTGGATTTTCACATTTTAAATAGGGCTTTAGTGAAATATTTTCTTAACATTTAAAGACATGAGTAATAGTTGGTAAATTCTACCATCAAGAAAAGAATCCTTCAAGTGACTAATATATAAGTATATTAGTGGCTATTATCAAGTAATTTCTATTATTATGTCATAATAATAGAAATCTATCATAGATTCTGTAATCATTTTTGTTTCTTATTTTTTTAATTTAAAAAAATGTTTATAAAAAAAAATGCAAAATTGAAAACCAATAAAACTAGTTTCTTTCTATTTATATTGAATATTTATATTTAACATTTTTTTTTTCAATAATTAAACTTGACAATTAGTTTGTTTGCGTTTGAAACACCCATGAAAATGATTAAACACTCATTAAATTATGGGTTCAAAACTTAACATCATCAATTTTTAAGGAGATGGGAGAATGACATTGGGAGGGGAGGTACTTTAGAGATTTGCTATATTTAGCTCTAATTTGGCATCCATTACAATTATTCTTTTAATTTCTTATAAAAAAAAATACATATTTTAATTAGATCAACCACATTTTAAGTTAAGAAAATATAATGTAAATCGTAGTGTAGACTTTTTTTATTCTTTTTGTGAAGCTCCAAATTCAAGGAGACAGTTATGGTATATGTCATTGTCCAAATTTAAATATATATAGACAGTGGTACAATGCATAGAATAGGGAGTTTTCGAATTTCTCTAATATGCGCACAAGGACAAATTATAGTTTCGTTAATATCTATATTTAATATCCACATTTTAAAATTTAAGATTCTGCCGAGTGATCTTGAACTTCTAGGCGTCTATTATTGTTTTATTTCTCTCTTGATTTGTATTTTTTGTTTAAGAAGTACAAAAAAAAAAAAAAAAAGTATTTATCATCATCAACAAATTCGAAAAATTTAACGACAAAAATCTGCTAGCCAAGCCGAACATGTTTCAATCATCGCACAATGAACACTACCATCCGCAACAATATTTTACAATCAATTAATGTGATGGAAACATTTACACCTTGACAATGGTGTGGTTTTCAACAATTTGATTTAAAAAGTGAATAATCTCAAACCTGCCTTCATTACCTTCATTTCTAATAAGGAAAATGGAGAAATAACATTTGCGTTGTATTTGATCGTATACACTTAAATGATTGAGTTTTAAAAGAATTTGAAATTAACAATAGTTACTATTGTGGCTTATATACATTTTTTAAAGCCTACTACTACTACTACTACTACTATTATTATTATTATTATTATTATTATTATTATTATTTTAAGATTAGATTTTTGACCTTTAAGATTTGAGTTAGGTTACATTTAAGTACTTGAAAAGTTTGTTTGACAGAGAATCCAGATTCTGTTTTATGTTTTCAGATTCACTAAATCTAACAAATATGTGTTTAGTAAACAAACCAGATTCTGTTTTTGAAAATTGTTCTCAGATTCCATAATCCGAACCTTACAAATTCTGAAAGTAACATTTTTATGTTTTCATTGTATCCAGATTTTGAAGTTTAAATTTTAAAATGCAGAATTATATTAAATAAAGATTAAAACATTGAATAGGTTATGTTATAAATTCAATTCATTCTTTAAAAATATAATATATATTATGTTATTATAAAATACAATTTTATTTTTATTGAATCTATTGTCTTTTAAATTTTTGTTTCAAATCCTCCACCAAATCCTAAGTTTTCAAACCGAAGCTCCCTAAAATTTGAGATAATCGTTTTTCATCCCTACCTTTTAATACTTTTGGTGATTTTGTTAACTTTTTGTTACATTGGGCCGCTATAAATTTTTATTATTATTAATTTTAGCTTTCTTTTTCCATATCCATGCCGGCGCCACTTACCAAGGCTAATTTACATGAATATTGGTTTCTTTTTTCTTTATTCATAAGAAGTCTTGGCTAGGATGATATATATATATATGAAAAGGAATCAAATCAAGTAATAAAGAATTGATTTCAGAGAAATTGAAAGCAACTAAAAAAATCTCCGTTCATCTAAATTTCATACTCCCTACATTTGTAAAGAGCGACCGAATTTATTTATTCAAATATTCAAATTATTAACTCTAATTTTCGACTACTATAATAAATAGAACCTCAATGAACTCTCTAAAAACTACCAAATTGTTTTAAATTGACATACAACTTCAATGAAGGGTGCAACAATCAATAACTTTGCACTTTTTACCCTAACTTGACTCGATCCACTGTTTTTTTAACCTAACTTGCTAATTGTAGATGCAATTTTTTTTCTTTTTTTAATTATTGGGAATGACTTTGGGCTAAGACCCAAAGCAAAATCTAGTGGAGAGGAAGAAAGTTGTCACACGTTGGAAAATTAAGCAATGACAAGAGGGTATAAAATACCAATGCATGTGTGGTAGTGGTGGGAGTATGGCTTTCTCCACATGCAAGTGTTGCTACTTACCCGTGCTTGAGCAAAAAAGAAGTACCTTTTTATTACCTCTCTGTTTATTTTTTGACCGTTTTATTGAAAATAATGTTTCATTAAATTAGATCAATTATGATTAGATCTAATAAATAATTTTGCCTGTTTTCGTCGGAATTGATGCCCTAACTGTTTCTAGGATCCTTCTTCTTCTTATACACTAAAAAATATTTGACGGAAAAATCATTTTCATCTTCACTATTCGATTTCTTCAAGCTAGCTTACTGTTCTTTTTTGTTCTTTTGTTCTAAGTTTATTAATTTTCTTTGGTCCCAATCCTTTAGTTGGTAAGTGCACGCTTGAGATTGCACGTTGTGTTTAACTTCGGGGAACAACCAACAATAGCAATTTAACATCAAGGTCGCGATGAAATTGCTTTTAGGACAATGGTTCTTCCATGACACAACAACGATTCAATATTTGACAACTTCATTTTTATCCTTTTCTAACATTTTTTAGATGCAATTTTGATCTTATTTTACATTTTTTTTAAAATTATTTTTTAATTGACTAATAATCTTAATTTAGCGGTATAATAAGAGACCATTTTAAAACTATATTGAAAGAATATGAAAACCAAAAAAAAAAAAAATAAAATCAAAATAAAATAAACATATACCAAAATTTTATTTTTAACCCTTTTTTCTTTTACAGTTTTGTATGTATTCGTTTTTCTTTTTCATTTTTGTATGTAATATTAGTTTGAAAAATACACTACATTTCAATCCTTTTGTCGTTTGGAATATCAATGAATTGTTACTTGAAACATCTTTCTCAAAAGAAAGTTTACTTGAAATAACAAATTATATATGATTGTGAGTAGCTAACGTAATTACTATAAGAAAAAAAAAAAACAATTGGAACATTTGATCTAAGTAGTGTCCGATATTTTAATTGATAATGATTAATATTGCTAAATAAAAAGTTGTATGTTCCTTCTTTTAACAAATAGTTGTTTTAAAAAAACAAAGATAACTACAAAACAATTATGTTTGATGGATTACTGAATCAACAAAATTCAATTGATTCAATATAGTCCATATTATACTCATAATTTTAATTTATTAAATACCGGACTCAACACAACATATTACCAACCATAAGACTTTTCTCATCTCAAGAACCTTGAGAGTTGAGATAGGTAATTGTATTCGTTACGAAAGGGAATCGACCAATTCTCGAAAGTCTTTGGTAATAATGGTAAATATGACAACACAAAACCCAAAACTACATGTCGCCCCATGCCCTTTGCTCTTTATAAAAACACAACCACGCCAAGTTTCTAAGTCATGGGTATTTTCTTCTTCTTTAACCCACCACGCAAGTTCCCATTTTTTACCCAACTTTGTCAGTTTCCCCTAACTTACCAAACAAACCCTTCCAACTTCTCTTTTAAACTAATCTCACCCATATGGCAAATTTTCATACATTCATTGGATAGAATTAGAGATCATGGACAACTTTTCTAGTAATATATATGCTACCGTAACGTAGATAAATTTTCATACTATCTCTTTATTCATTATTTTTATTAAAAAAAAGTATTTAAGAATATCAAGGGACCCATAAAATAAAATAGTAAAATCACTAATAACGTATCGAATGTTGAATGGAAGAAGTATATATGTATATCGTAATATTATAGGTTTTTACACCAAAACGTGGGTGGAGTTGGCTATTTGTGAGTTTAATATGATGATTGATTAAAATTTCGTTTGTATGTGTGTTGTTTAAATTTTAGTTTCGGCAATTTTTTTCTCATTGGAAGTTCTATATTATGGACAAGTCTTGGGATTAAATCAAAGAGGTTGTCATAATCTAACTAGTAAAAATTTAGATTCTTGGTTTTAAGAGAGAGGAACTATAAATGTATGTATCTTGATTTCTGTCTAATGATTATTTAAGAATATGAAAATTTTAGAATCTTAATCTAACTATTGTTCTGAGGTAGTTTTGATCTGGAGAACATTGATATTCTTTGTTTGAGTGCAAGTTTATTAACTTAAATTAGGGGAAAAAAAAAACCATTTTTTAATCAAAATTTGTACATAGTGACATACTTTTTTTTAGAAAAAATACAACACAAAAGTTAAAAAAAAAAAACAAATATTTATGAAGTTGAATATCATAGCTTTTTTATTTTTTCTTTTTAAAACAAAAAATTGAGTACATAGGTAAAAATCATGAATACAAATATAATAATATCTCTATTTGTTTAATTAAGAAATAAATCCAAAATGATGTAAGATAGTAACGTTAAAAGGTATGTTAATATATATGAGCATATGACTAAAGTATGTTTATTTATTTTAAGAGGTGGTAAGTTCGATCTTTTTGTTCTCTCTCTCTTTGCAACAAAGTTTGAATTCTCGCTATTTTAAAAAAAGAACAATACTTTTAAAACTTGATAGGTGCATAAACTCAATAAGTGATAATTTTATTATTTTAAATACGTCTCTTGTAAGAAAATGATCCTACAAACAAAGGAATTACATAACACAGAATAGCATAAAAATGAGTTCATTAAAAAATTTCACTCGATATTCCAATGGTCTTTTTTTGATTTCACAAGAATCAATAAAACAAAAGAAATATTTAAATCCGGTTAAATTTCATCCAAATGCAGTAGGATGAGAATGAAGAAAACTATTCTGATTTCAGCAAAGTTGAAGAAAAAAAATAATTTTATTTATCTTACAGATTGGGGTAATTCTAGAAGTTTTTTGATTGAAAAGACCCCGTTTGATAATCATCTCATTTTTTGTTTTTGATTTTTGAAAATTAAGCATATTTCCTTCTTTTTTTTTTTTTTATAATGATTTGCATATTTCTTAAGGACAATGGTTGAATTCTTAACCAAATTCAAATTAAAAAAAAAAAATTTTAAAGCCACTTTTTTTAGTTTTCAAATTTTGGCTTGGTTTTTTAAACCATTGGTAGAAAGTAAATAGCAAATTAAAAAATTGAGAGGTAGAAGTAGTTTATGTAGACTTAACTTAAAAAAAAAAAAATTAAAAACCAAATAATTATCAAAAACATAGCTTAAAAAATTATAGGCGATTAAAGAGTTGAACTGTGTCATAATCTTGTTAAAAGTTTTAGACGTAGCCTTTAATTTTGAGAAACTAGTGAATCCAAAGAGATTTATTATTACTATTTTCTTTTAAGGCCAAGCAATTCATTTAGTGGGATTTAACTTGTACGCATTGCATATATAAGGAAGAAACACAAACAATTACAATGACATATTTCTTTTTAACTTTATTAGGCAAAATATGTGTAATTTTGGTCCATTTTTATTTATTTCTTTATTTAAAAAAAATATATTTAAATGGTGAAAAGAGTTCCGTACGAGTCAAAAATTTGACTTTTCTAGTCCTATATGGTTGGCCTCTGCATATAAAATAGGGAAACTTTGATTTAGTTGTGTAAAAAAAAAAAAAACAGATTGCAAAAGTTTTTGATGTCATTATTTTGTGATAGGAACTTAACTAAAAAGTGGGAAATTGCCAAATATTCTTTTTCCATATTGAAAATATAACTGAAAACTGAATTGTACCTGACATAAACCCTACCTCTGNGCTATAAAAAAATATTTGTTTTAAAATTTTCTTTTCAATACATTATTTCAATAAACTATCAAGAATAATTATAAACGTTATAATCAATTTTGTAAAATTTTGCAAATTTTCTTCTTTATAATGGACTAATTGATATCTTCCTCTAAACTTATATTCGTTCACTAATTATATTATTCACTAACTAAAATAACATGTAAAGAGATTAAATTGCAACTTTTAAAATAATAATTATATTTATTAAAAAAACATTTGAATTAGAAATTAAAACATATATATTTATCTAAAAAATATCCCCAACTTGGCTTTAAAAAATATCAAAATTAATGCTAGATTTTTCTGAGTACAACTGGAGTTTAGGAGTTTGAACCTCCGGTCAAAGAGTATATGTCAATTATCACTATACTTATTGTTGATGCAAAAATTTGGACAAGAGAAACACACCTGACGACCTTTACATGACACCAGCAGTAAATTTGTGTGAAAGGGAGAAGAACGTAGCATCCAAAAGAGAAAACCTACATACTTGTGCGGTGCTTATCACACACACTCCGATGCTTAAGTTAAAGAGTGAAAGAATGTGGAAGCTAGAGAATTTTGGAGTAGAATTTAATTAAGTTACCTCGAATGAAATTATAATAATGTATTCATAGAGGTGATTGACATAGGTTTTTCTGGTAGGGTTTCAAAGTCACTTTAGGATATTATACAACCTATCGGACTAATGGACGTGTCCAGCCCTAGACCAGTTTTGGTCCTAGGTCGATGCTTCGGGTCGAGGCCTGCATAGGACATGCCCCATCGACTATTTTGCTAGGGTCAGCCTCGATCTTGACCTTGGTTGAGTACATAAATTTGAGCTTTAACACCAGCTACCTTTTTCTCTAGGTCTATTTTGGGCCTAAGGTGCTATTTTTGGCTTAAACCTTGTTATTCTCTCGACTCTGTTACTTCTATTCTTATTTCATGTTGATTATATCATTCAATCCAAAATCACCCATAATACTCAGGATGGCGAGATAGGTTATAACATTAAAATAAATAAATAAATAAAACTAAATAAACCCTAAAATAAAGTTTGTTTTGACTATATTTGTAGAGAAATTATTTCACGAAGTATATGCGAGCTTTAGTTAACAAATAGCTAGGTTTCGTTTGCCCACGCAGATCCATGCATTAATATATTACTTAATTAAACTTAAATTACCCTCCCAAAAATTAACCATTGAGATTAAAATAAAAATTTGATTTTCGAGTGAGAAAAGAAAATAATAAGAATAACCCAAGAGTCGGCTACCGGCCAACTCATTCTTGCATCTCAATCTCTTGCTTCTTAATCCAAAACTCTCTCACACTCATGTTTTTGCACCAAAATATTTTTTTTTCTCTCTCTCTTTAAAAATTTTCAAGCAAACTTCCATTCATTTCCTATAAATAACCCCACAAATCTTAAAGTACATTTCATGTTTTTGATTTGATTCAGTTGGTCACCCACAATTCCATCAAAACTTTCCCTACTTCTTCCATTTCCCCTCCCCTCAAACTCCTTAATTTCCTCTTTTAAACTCCACAATATAATTCTCATTAACATGTGTCGTCAACTACTCAATAGTCCTTGTTCTCATCTTCTTCTTCCTTTTCTCATTGCCATTGCCATCTCCGAGATTTTCTCAGCATGCTCTGCCTCGTATGCTGATGTTGACCCTCTACCGCCGATTAGCAGTGGAGACCATAAGGAGGATCATCATCAACATTATTACGAGTACTCCTCTGAATTCTCAAGCATGTTGAAGACGAGGTTGGAGAAGGCGGCACCCCCGCCCTTGGCATCGTCGGAGATATTCAACGTGGATGATTATGGAGCAATGGGTGATGGAGAAGACGATACTGACGTGGGTATTTGATTATTTATTTATTTATTTATTATTTAGAATATAGCATTACAATTATAGACATATAAGACTCAACTGCTAACATTTGCATGTTGGTTAGACATGCATGATGTATTTTCTTCTAAAAAAAAAAAAAAAAAAAAAAAAAAAGATGAGAAGTTACTAATATCTTAATCGGAGTTTTTTAAAGCGAATTAAAGAGTTGGAATTTAATGAAGTTGCATGGAAGGTGTAATGTTTTGTGTTTAATTATTTCAGGCGTTTAAGGAAGCTTGGAGGGACGCTTGTTCATCTACAAATAATGGCATTTTTTTGGTTCCTTGTGAAAGAATATATCATCTTAAGCCAATCACCTTCTCTGGTCCTTGTAACTCTCATCTTGTATTTAAGGTATATATGTTTTACAAAATCATCTCACTATATTTTTTTAATATTAAAATACATTTTTCATTTTAAGTTTTAGTTATGTACTTTTAACTTTGTAATAACTTAATCCTTAAGTTTTAATTTGTATCGGTTTTGTAACATATACATTATAATTGTTAGTATTTATTGAAATTATATATATATATTTGGATAATAGCATTGAGTAACACTTTTAAGAATAATAATTAAGTATATAGCAACATTTTAAAAAAAAATTGCAAATATAGCTAAAATATATCAATAATAGACTCCTATAAGCAATATGGTACATTAATGATAGACCTCTACTATTCATATGGTCTATTACGGATAGACTTTGAAAGTAGAATCTAAATATTGCTGTATTTGCAAATTTTTTTTTTGCATTGTGCTATATTTGCAAATATTTTGGACTTGATTGTATTAAAATGCTAGATTGATTAGAGATCAAATTATTTGTAAACTATATAAAGACGAAGTAAAAAACACATACTAATTAAACTATTACAATCTTAAAAGTAGAATGATCAGATTGTTGCAAACTAGGCTTATAGAATAAATTAAGAAAAATTACTATTTTAGTCCTCGAATTTTGTTTTGTGACGTCTACTAATTTTGTTAGATTAATTGACAAACTATGATTCAAAATATGTTTTTCTTTTCCTTTATACTATGGTAGGTAGAAAGTTTTGTTTTACTTTCTTACGTGGGTTATTTGAATTGAGCTAATTATATATATTTGCATTAAATAAATAATTGAGTTTTACTCATATTTCTATTGTCGTAGAAGTTGGTGCCGCTGAAACATTTTTTTTCATATGGTAAATTTATACATGTCACAATCTTTTCTTACTAATAAGTCACCATAAATTTCTTTTGTATTTATTAATAACTAATATATTTATTTGATTTTTCAGCACAGCGTTACATTTTTCAACTTTCCATTTTTCTTTGTATTTTTGCTATTATTTGTTTTTTTTGCCCCCTTTCCCATTCCATCTTTTTCTTTTTTTTCCTTTTTTAGTCCCTTCATTATGTATTTTTTATTTTTGTCTTCTTCCCCTTTTTCAGTTACATTTGTATTGGGTTAAGGTCTATCTCATCTTCACATTAATAACGGTTTCTTTTCGGTTT
>QLSR01000004.1:726518-738650 GCA_031780015.1 Citrullus colocynthis | reverse complement strand
AAGTTTTATAAACACTCATTCTACCTTTAGATTTCTTGATTTGTTACCTACTTTCTATCAAAAACCAAAAAAAAGTTTGAGAACTAAAAGAAAAATGTATAGTTTTAAAAACTTGTTTTTTTCTTTTTTTAAAAAAAATTTGACGAAAAATACAAATTTTTTAAAAATCACAAATTAAAAACAAAATGATTACCAAACAAATCCTAAATACTAGACAAGCGATTTCACAAAGAGCGATTTCACAAAGAGAGCCATTGTCATTTAAAAAACAGGATTGTTGTTATGGAGGGATGAAATGTGTTTTTAATTAAAGAGAAGAAAAATGAGTAAATTTTTTAATCAAAAAGTTAGATTGGGATGAAGTTAATTTTATTTTCAAGAAATAGTTTTAATTTCTCAAACATTATTTTAAGAAGGAATTACTCCAGTTTTTGAGTTTGAGTTCACACTTCCAAAGCACAGACCAAATAAAGTAGGAAACGAAAAAGAATAGAATTGGATGAAATTAAAAAGTAAAATTTGATGGAATTAATTTGAAAATTTGTAATAAATTATATTGAAAAGGCAACAAAGGAGCTTCGAAGGATGGGGGTTAAAAGCAAGATAGTTGGAGTGACAGGACATGGCCCAACCTCTGAGAAGAAAGTTGGTTTTGTGGAGGCTGGTCTTGACCATTGCTTGATGAAGCCATTGACTATTCAAAGCCTTCACTCCCTTCTCCAACAACTCCAAAACTAATTCATTTACTCCACTTTCTCTTCCTTTTTTTAACTGCTTAATCATGTTATCAAAACTTCATTTCTTATTCTTCTACTTTAATTTACTTACTTTTCCCCAATTGCTTTTTATTTACCTTTACTCCTTCCATCTCTTGCAATATCTCATCTTCCTTAACCTTAATTCTTCTTTTAGATATATTTATAACATGGAATTCACCATTTTTCTCCTCTCAAGATGGTGTATCTTTAAGTTTACCATTCTTTTAAATCGGATCCTTATTTTGGATTGAGTATTCGTTTGGACTTCATGGACTTTAATACTGCATTACAAGAAATATGACTTTCCATGGCACCATAGTTAAACTAAATTAGAAGAGTGAGAGAAAAAAGTGTAGTAATAAAAGATAGAGGCATGTTTTTGGTAAAAAAAAAAAAAAAAAAAGTAAGTCATATAATGTATAAATTGTAATAACCTGACTTTTCCTAATTAGGATAGACCATGGAGGTTACTCATGCATGCAAGTTTCGAGATTTAATGGATAATTTAAATAAAAACTTTTTGTAAAATAAAAACAAGTCAGACACTTTATTTAGAAATGAAAAAGAAACGGAGAAAATATTTAAACTGCATGATCCCATAAAATAAGTTATGCAACAATTAAGAATTTAAAGGGAATATTTTGATCCGCCATCTTTGGGTGCCCTCATGTGGTGCATCATTGAATTAACCATTTTTTCTTAGGTCATAGCACAATTTTAGATTGAATACTCGTTTGGACTCGTTAATATCACACTACAAGAATTATGGCTTTTCTTGACACAATAGCCTAGCCAAATTAAGATGAGGGAGAGAGAAAAAATGTCATAAAAGACTAGAGACATATTTTTTATGGGAAAAAAAGGAGCCCATAACTTTTATAAATAATGTGAGGTTGTGTGATGTTTTCAATGTGAGATCCTTGTATAAACTTGATGTTTAATATTATAATTTTGGTTTGACAAGGATTTTATATTTAGCAAATTAAACCAACCATAATTACTTTTCAGAACCTAGAATAACAAAAAGAAGAAGATGATGGAATAAAATACATCAGATAAATTCATAAATAATAACTAAGACTAACATAAATAATAATCTTATTGGAATGTCAAGAGTAGGGATTAATTTTAATCCACGTCTAGCTTCTCTCTCACTAAACAACCAATCAACTAACTAAACCCACCCCCACATCACATGAAAAACAACAGGGTAACTGTTCATCAACAATAATTAATTTTGGAAGCAATGATAAATGAAATCAGGGACTACTCCACTTCAATAAAGTATATAATTTTGGATAAAGAACAAGGTATGTGGGCAGAGCCAAACAGGAGGGCAATAATAATAAGTAATATGATCAGGTCTTAGAGTCCATAGCCAAAATGGTGCTGAGGTTCATTGGGTGCATATACTCCTGAGTCCCTGTGAGGATTTGTTGCACAATCAATCTATTGGCTCTCTCTGATGGATGGAATGGATCCCAAAATGCATACACATTTCTGTTGGGGCATAAGTTGGAGGCTGGTGTGCACAATCCTATCCCATTGAATGGCCCTTGCCCACAGCATGCCACTTTTGAAGTTATAAACCCTATCATCAAATTCAAATTACGTGTTACGATAACGCTCGTCTCGGGTCTTTAAACTGTTTAATGTTGTGACAAATAGACTCTTGAATTTTTAGAAAGTATTTCAATAAAGCACAAAATTAGAGCATTATCAAAGTAGGGGAGACAGACAATACTACTCAAATAGAGCACAAACGAGGCTCACTAAACTTCTCCAAAATTTGAGGATTTCACCGGGCCTTGCCCATACTACTAGGTTTACATAGACCATGGTTCTGATACTAATTGATAAGAATGACAATAGAACATGATCTGCCTATCTCCACAATAGTATGATTATTGTCTTCTTTGGACATAAAAATCTTCATAACTCCTAGAAGGTCAACTTATACCAATAGATCATTCTAATGGTAGGACTTTGTTTGGACTCCTAACAACATATTCATACATTTTCAATTTTGAGTCGAGCAAGTTCTTAATCTATTAACTTTATGTTTCAATTTAAAGATGTATTAGACACAAAATTAAAAGTTGGAAAAGAGACAACGAACTTTATTTCACTGCTTCATAATCGACCTAGCTGGACAAGAATAAAGAAGAAGAAACAAATTAATTATATATGGAAATCAAATCATAAGTTAGGTTTGTGTAACTTAAAATTTAAAAGTGAAGTCTATGTTCGGTATATGTGAGTTTTGCTTATTCTAAGCTAAAAGTCTATTGGTCAAACAATTGTGAAGGTAAAAAACTGAAGCTCATTTAGTATGGAAAAGAAAAACAAGGAAACGAAATTCAAAGGAGGTAGGAGAGAGAAAAATAGTGTACCATAGGCTTGAGGATTAGTGACGAAATCCATATGCATCATTTGAGTATTAACAGCAATGAAGACATTAGCACCAATTTGTTCGTTGAGAGAATTGATTGTTTGGACAAGCTGTGGGTTGAACAGGGCGGCAGCTCGTTGCAGCTCCACCGAGCACTCGCCATTTCTGCCCCTCATGGCCAACTCTGCCGGCACACACCCTATTGGCCCGGTTCCGGTTACCAGCACCCGTCTCGCTCCGAACTCGTACAGGCTCTGCATCATCGCCCCAAAACTTCCCCATCAGCATTTCCTCAACTTTTACATTTTTTAGGGAGCTCACATTCGTAAGGTCAAGAACCAAACATGTGTTAAGACAGGGATGGAGAATGCACATTCCCAATTTTAAAAAGCAGGATAATTGATAAAAAGAAACCAAAATATAAGAGTGTTTTGGTCCAATTATAAGTTTAGGGGCATAAACTTTCAAAGTTTAATTTTATGCATGGTAACGTTTGAAAGTAATGTATATCTCACCAACTTGAGTATACCTATAATCAACTATGTCATGGTTTTTAAAAAAAAATTTTAAAAATTAAAAACAAAAATCAACTATACGACGTATGTCTTCAACCAAAGAAATAGGTTCGAATTCAATCTCTACTCCAATTATAAGTTGAACACAACGAAAATTTTCTAACATATTGCTAAACTTTAATGCTGGAACAAACAAGTCTTTGAAGTTTAAAATTAATATAAATAATGAATATATCAAGCACTTTTTATTATAGTTTAAAAGATTATTGACATAACATTCAAAATGTGAAAATTTATTTACACACTTTTGAAACTTTAGAAATCTAAGACACAACTATAAAAGTTCAAGGATCAAACTAGTACTCTAAAGAAAAAAGCTTTAAGTCCTATATTTATGTTATTATTAAGTTCGTGTTATTATTATTTTATATATATTATATATAATATATTAAAAAAAAAAAAAAATAAAAATAAAAAAAAAAAATTTTTTTTTTTTTTTAATATATTATATAAAATATTTTTAAATTAATAATAAAAAAAATTTAATAAATTTTAATAAAAAAAAAAAATTTTTTTTTTTTATTAAAATTTATTAAATTTTTTTTATTATTAATTTAAAAATATTTTATATAATATATTAAAAAAAAAAAAAAACCTATTCTATTTTAGTGTTTTAACATTAAGTGGCGTTTGTTTCATGATTCTTGTCTCTTTTTTCATGTTATATTTCTTTTTTTTTTTTTTTCAAAACATTATTAGTTTATTATTATATGCATAATAAACTCCATAATAAACATCTATAAAAAATATGCATAAAAATTTTCAACTTATTTTCATGTAGAATATTTTAAATTTTAAATTTGTGAGAATAAGAATTAACAAGAAAGGATTACGAAACATTTTTATTTTTTTAATAAAAGAAACAACAAGAAACTAGAAACAATTGCCAAATGCATGCACTTTCACTTTTGTTTATTAAAAACGAGAAAATAAGAAAAAAGAAAGAGAAATGAATATACCAAATGAGCCCCTAACATATTTTATTTTAGTTCTAAAGCTGGCATAAAAAATTAAAGCATCTAAATTTTATATAAACAATAAAACTATTATAGTCCTTGTCATTATACTGTAAATAAACTATTGGTCTATTGCAAAATCTATAACTTGACTTATCACTCATTTACACGTGGCTTCATAAAGCATATGAAATGTATCCATGTTGACGACAAAGACTAGACCAACAATATAACTCATAATAATTCAAGTAGCTAAGACATATATTTATCCTAAATGTTTGAATATTTCACTTTAATTATATCATTGAGAAAAAAAATATAAAAGACAAGCAATTTTTTTTTTATTTAGAATTGAAGTATTAAAACTTAAAAATAAAATAAATTTGAATTGTCAACCATCCTCGAGAGGAAAACAAATGGTAATACTAATATTTTAACTACAAAATTTAGACAAACTTAAACAGAATTGAATTGGTTAAGAAAAATTTAGAATCAAACATTTATTGGTTTAGTATTGACAGAACTTATATAACATTTATGGTTAAGGAGGAGAGAGAAAGCTATGTGTTTAATGAGTTGAGCCTTGTCCATAATATGAGTTCACTAATTGGGTAAAGGCATTTATTGAAAAGCCATAAAAAATAACTTGGAATTTTAATTAGAGTCACCAACCAAACAGATGGTACAAATTGACATCAACTCCCATTACTTACTTTTCCCCTACTTATAGTCTCATACATTATTATATAACACACTTTTATTTTTGCTCATAAATGCTATGACCCCAATTTCCCATTAATTCATCTCTACTTCTCTTTACCCAACAAACAATGCTATTTTCTTAAATGGACTTGTTTGGATCAGCATTTTCTTCTTCTTCTTCTTTTTTTGAAACCCTTGAAAAATATTGGGGATAGAATTAATATAATTATCAAAGTCTATGGAACAAAAAGATAATCTCTTTAATAATTTCTTAAAGTAGAAAAGAGGGAATAGAAAATGCAGAGAGTAGACTATCAAATGCATTCTTATATATATATATATATATATATATAGTGGAAAAAGAATATATATTGTTATTAACTAAGCCATAAAGATTTTATTGAATTGAATAGTTATGACAAGTTTCTCCTTTTGCTAAATTACTAACAAGTTCAATTAAGACTTAAACTCAAAAACTAGAGCTACATGTTTTAAAATTGAAACATTAATTTTAATTTACATGATATAACATACATAGATGATCAATTCATCCACTTTCCCATACCCAATGAGAGTTTGAATTAATACAATACATTGTGACATTATAGTAGTTTAAAAATATAATTAATCTCATACCACGTGAAAAGGTTAAACTATACAAAATGTATTCAACTTATATGGTTAGTTTCAATTTCGCTCTTAATAATTTAAAATTTTAGGGTTCATTTAAATTAACTACGTGCTTAAAAAATATTTTATTATATTATATTATTATTCATTTAAAAATACTTTTCTAAAAACTTACAAAGTCAATCCAAACATGTCCTTAATCATACTCCAATCATTTAATTTGTCAAGAAAAGTGGTATATACCAACTACGGCCATATCTAATAGCTGAAAAGTTGTCAGTAGACTACAATATATGAAATATATAATGGTACATGTTGTTAACCAAAACCATAGGAGGGTGTTTGAAGTAACGAATGAAGTTGTGAAGGCTAGTGAACTTTTAAGTTATACAATATAAGGAGTTAATTGATACTTTTTAGCCGTGAAACAAAAGTGAAGTTCACATCTTCATTCTTTTTAACTTGTTAGGTCAAACATGTCTGTGTTAAATGTTTGTAAAAACACTTTTTTAAAGCACTTAAAGAAATCGTGAAGGAAAAGAGAAAAAGGAAAGAGTATTTAATTACCGCAAGGATTTTGCGATACTCAGAGATGATATAGACGACATAATCAGGGAGAGCAAATTGGCGAGAGCGAGCAGAGACAGGGACCAAATAATAGTTGTTTACAAAGTCATTTCCTCCCAATGTTATGAGAACCAATGCCTCATTCACCAGCCTCACCGTTTCTTCTTCTCCAATTAGTGCACTCACTCTCGCTTGGTACTGCTTGAAATACTCCAACTGCTGTCTTATTCTTATTATGTTCAACTGCCATACACAACACATACACTTATTCATCAATAATATTCTCTATCTCTTCTTCACTTTAATATCATCATAATCCTTTCACTTGTGCTCAACTTACTCCAATCTATCTAATTTTCTATATTAGGCTACACTTATCTTTTTGCATCCTTTATCCAATTGTTTAATGTAGCAAATTTTTCTTACCTTCCTTTTGATTATTTTTGTAGGTCTTTCTCTAGTAAAGAAAACTTAAATAAATGAAATGAGTTTGAAAAAGTTTTGGGTAATGATGGTAGTTGCATTTTAAGAGTGAGATTTCAAAAAAATAATAATAAAATAATAAAATAAAATAAAATAAAAGAAGAAGAAAAAAGAAAAACTTCTCCTAAGGTTGTTTGTTGGGAAAAATATATATTTGGTCCCTAAGTTTTTATTCTAATTTATTTCTATTTGGACTCTATGATAGTTTTAAAATATTACACTTTTAGTCGTAGTTAAAGTTTGAGTCTGAGTTCAATTTAGTCTTTAAGGACCAAATTGAAACAAAACTCAAACCTCAAAAATAAAATTGTAACATTTTGAAACTTAAAGGCTAAATTAAAATTAAACCCAAAACTCAACAACTAAAAGTATAACATTTTGAACTTAGGGACCACCGAGATATTTTTCCATTGTATATAAAGAAAATGGAACGTTAAAAAGGAGAGAGAAAATTTAATTTATCGTAAGCTGCTGATGTTCAGTTCCTTGTTAGTGTTTTGTTTAGTTAAAAAAAAATGAAATGAGTTTGAAAAAACTATTATCATTTGGTAATGAGGACATTTTGAGAGTGGGAAAATTTGAACAAAATGATATGAAACTTACAAACTGAATTCCAGTGTCATTGAGAATCCCAATTCCAGCAGAGGCAAAGTTGGCACCAACCAAAAGGTTCTCTCCTCTAAGTTCAGGGCTCAAATAAGGCAATGTAGATGGAGAACCGATTGCCTCACCTAAAACACACACAAACACAATTATTACAACACATTCATTTACTTACTTTTATGATGTCACAAAAGCTCAACTCTAAAACAAACATAAAGACACTAACTGATGAGATCAGGTATGTTGAGGCCATTGGAGAAACGTCCAGTGGCTCGACGAGTCGGGTAGTCAATGCCATACGGGTAGTTATCGGCTCGTGCGGTAGTGAGTAAGTAGTTGTTGTTTCCATTGTCGACGAGAGAGTCTCCGAAGACGAAAAAAGCTCTACCTTGTGCTTGACAAACCAAGCAACCAAGAAGCAAGAAAATAAGACCTAAAGTTGGGAATAAGGCAAATCTAGGAGGAGGACTATTCTCCATTTCGGGGAAATGAAAGGAAGAAAAAAGAGAGAGAAATGTGGAGAAAAGCAATTTTGAGCTCAACCACTAGCAATGTGGTGTTGGGAATAGTGGAAGAGTGGGTCTTTATTTATAGGGCTTTGGTAATATAATCAATATTTTTGCTTTGCTGTTTCTAAGCTGCCAATTGTAAAATGGGTGGGGGTTGAGTTCAGACCACTGTTCTAATTTTTCACTGCATGTGAAGTAATTTCTATGATTATTTTATTTTTCAAATATGAAGATTAATTATTAGATAATTATTTTAAATGACAAGACTGTTCGAAATGTTTTTAAATATAGCAAAATGTCACTTTCTATTAATAATAAGCAATGATAGAGACTGATAGATATTTATCAATGTCAAGACATTGATAGCTGCCAACTTATCAATGTCAAGGCATTGATATATGTGTATCGATGTCTATTACTATCTATTACTAATATTTTGCTTTTTTTAAATAAGTTGGCTCATTTTGTTATATTTAAAGACCATTCTTAATTATTATAATTTTTTTATTATTAGTTTGTTTTTTTTTTTATTTCAATAAAGTTATACAACTTCATCATAAACAAATTCAGAACAAAGTTCTTTTATTGACCATCTCAGGCGTATTAGGAATACATTTTTAAGTATTTAATTTAAAACATAAGTCATTTGAAAGAAGTACAAATGTTTGGCAACCACTCAAAATAGATTTTAAAATTCATTAGCATTTTTAATTTAAACCGTTCTTATCAAGAGTGTTTGAATGAAAATGATTTTTTGAAAAATACTCATTTTTAAGTTAATTCAAATGGATTCTTAATTTAGATTTTTTACTTTCAATATTTAAATTTTTTAGGGTAGTATTGTTTGGTGAATTCTTTTCTTTTTTTAAAGACAATAATTATATGGATTGAGAATCAATTTTAATTTTAAGAGAAGAAGTGTAAGCCAATTTACCAAATTAATTAAACTCTGCTCTCTGTAGGAGCAATAGTTTGTTTTTAAGGAGGGGATTTATTACTTAAAATCTCATTTTTGGTACGTCTAATGGTATATATGTTTCAAAATATTACAGTATTGAAAATTGGATTTAAGAAAATAAAATTTTATTTTCTAATTATCATAACTAAGAATTACATTATGATTTGAAAATTGCTGTACAGTACATACATAGAGATCCCTAGAAAAATATTGGTGTCCATTTTAGAAATGGTAATGAACCAAAAACATAACCAACATATTTTATGTTTATTATTTTAAAAATATATATTTTTAAGCCATATTTGTCTTCTCATTTCTTTTAACATTTTTTTACTTAAAATTTAAAAGGTTACTTTTAATGAAAGTGAAAAACAAAATAAAAATATTCGAGGACACTTTGCAAAAACAAAAAACTAAACATTAAGATTCCGTTTAGTAACTATTTGGTTTTTTTTTTTTTTTTTTTGTGAAAATTAAGTCTATTTCCTTCTCATTTCTTACATTGATTTGCATATCTTTTAAGTACAATAGTTGAATTCTTTGCTAAATTCAAAAATAAAAGCAAGTTTTTAAAGGCTATTTTTTTTTTTACTTTTCAAATTTTGGCTTGGTTTTTTAAACCATAAGTAAAAACTAGATAACAAATTAATAAATTTGAAAGTTGAAGTAGTGTCTATAAGCTTAATTTTCAAAAGAAAAAAAACCGAAATTGTTACAAAATGAGACCTAAATTATTACCGAACAACACCTAAGATTGAAAAAAAAACAATAAAAAAAACAATGATATAATAAAAAGATAAAAGAAAGTATTTTTCTAATACTCATGGCGCATAGTGTAAAATTTCGGTCGATATATTAAAAAGGGAAAATATCGTTTTCCCCTATTGTCACAAAGACATGTTTTTTTTTAAGTACAACACTTGGAAGTTGAGAGATTCGAACCATGCCAATTACCGCTGAGCTAAACTCGCTTGGGCTGCAAAGACATATTGTTGACACTTTAAAATTTTGAGGTATCCGAGGACATTTTCATGAATGTCTCCTCGTAATATAATTCCAACAATTTCTATCCATTTTCATAATTTTTTTAGAATTTCTACTGATGTTGACATTTTCATTGGTTGATATACAAAGTTAAATATAATTTCACATATTATGATTAGAAAATGGTCCATGATAGTTTAATTACCACAATTAACGTTTCATATTTCTTTTCCAAAATTTCTATTGAAATCAAAATTCCTATTGACATTTATAAATGCAAATATTGTTTAGATATAATGATTAATAATGGTTAATTGTAGTCCTAATTAAACCACCATCAAGGTTTTAGTGACTAACTCTAACCATTTCTATTAATTTTTTATAAAATATTCTATAATTCTATTAATATTTTCATAAAATTTAGACATGTCTCAACATTTTCAATGAGATCCACATTTTTTAGGATGGTTATATGTTAATTTTATAAATTATTTTTAAAAATACATGAAAAAAGAAAACAAAAATAGGAGATAGAAATGAAAAATAGAAGTAAAAAAATGGGAAAAAAAAAAAAAGAAAACAACACCAAGGTTTTAAAAAAAGTTTTAGACGACAAGACTTTCTTGCTGAGTTATCATTGATGGATATACATTTTAAATCATTGAAAACCAACTTGAGTAAGGGTAATTGACAAAGTGATGTATGTGTTATGAAAGAAATTAAACAATGAACAAAGAACAGAGAACAAGAATACATAGATAATACATTATATTGAGAGTATCATAGTAACTCTAGACCTAAATTAAAATAATTATCTATATATACAGAAACCAAAGTTATAGAATCCTTTTTATATATATTACTGGAAATCATTACTTTCGTACCTCTTTTAGAAATAGCAATTCATCCATATTTAGATGTAGGAACTTGTGACTTTTCTAATTCTTTTAGATGTTAGGCAATAAATTCAAAGCATCTTGAATAAATCTCCATCTTGACTTCAATTCGTCTTCACAAATAACAAATGTTACCATATGCAACACAAAAAGTTGTCACAGACTTTTTCCCATGCCTACGAATGTCCTATTGGATTCTTGAACTATATTCACTTGAAATGAAATTTATTTGTTCAATACTTAGTGACTTAATGAAGATTTTATCAAACCATAAAGACTATAATTATAAACTATAGAGACTAAATTTTAGTTATGAACCACAAGGCAAAATTGTAACTTTTTCTAAACTATAACAATTTAGTCCAATAATTTTGGCAATATATTTTTTTACACTTCAAGATTTATATTTTCCTAAACAAAGAAAAACTATAACTTCTACAATGATAACTTAATGACAGCTTCCTAAAAGAGCTATCTTTTCCGACCTAAATCATGTTAGTTCTTAAAAAGTTTACGTTTAAATGTGTTTTAATGCAGGTAATCAAGCTTGAGAGGTCGTTGAACCGTATTTGGTGCATTGCATAGCTTAATGAAAGAGCATTTAGGGGTCAAATGGAGCAACTAGAGATTCAAGAATGGAAAAGGACCAAAATAGCCTTGAAGAATAGCAATGTGTCGCAAACACTACAAGGCTTTTTTTCAAATAAAATAATATAATTTAAAAAAAAAATCTAAGAAATAGTGTTCATTAAACTTAATGATTAAAAATCAAATAATTGTCAAACAATATCTCAATTAAGTTCTACATGAGTTCAAAATAGTTTAAATCCTGAGTTAATAAATAAAGACAATAGTCTAAATCATGTGGATACACATGAAGGCATTTTTTCCACATAAAATAATATAATTTAAAAAAAAAAAAAAGGAAAAGAAAACATGGAGTAAGGAAAAGAAAAATAGTTGGTGAGAATTAATTACTCATATGTATTTCTAAAATATACCAACTTAAGAAGGCTCTTAAATTCAAAAGTAAATAAAGAGAACAGGTGATTTTATATCCACCCCTTTCAATATTATTTATTTTATAATCTTTTTTTTTTTTTTTTTTTTTTTTTTTTT
>QLSR01000004.1:710330-721147 GCA_031780015.1 Citrullus colocynthis | reverse complement strand
TTTTTTTTTTTTTTTTTTTTTTTTTTTTATAATTTATGGATCCAATAATGATATTAAAGGGCTCTCAATAATGTCTCCATTTTTCAGATTATTACATCAATAAACCCATTATTAAGTTTTGGATTCCCAAAAGAAAACAACAATGTAATTTTTTGTTTGGTTCGTTTGGGTTCCCTAATTTAGTCAATGAAAAAGCCCAAAGGGGATAAGATGTAAATCTTCTTTAGGCTTTTGGAAGGATTGTCCATTGATGAAGCCAGCAGTATAGGTTGAAAGAGATATAGAAAGAAGGTTTTTAAGTGACATGTGATTGCATTTAATTTGGTAGATAGGGTTTAGGGGAGATCTATTATTATTGGCCAGCCCCATTTCAACCATTTCCAGCCTATGAACTTTTCCATCTAGTAACCATTTTCAACCATTTCAACTATATATATTTTATTGATAGCTGCTCAATAGTCAATAAGAGCAAAATTTTAAAATAGTTTAACACAAAACATTTGTTCTTCCATTAAGTAATATTTAAATAGAGAAATGGTGTGAAATAGACTAAATTTTAGCTATATTTTAAAAAATATCTCATATAATTTTATTTTTTTATTTTGAGTTTTCACCGTGTATTCCTTATTTTTATTTTTCCGATGTATGGCAATTAGTTATTATTGTTTTTTATTATTAATTGTAAAGTTTTGAATGTTTCTATTATGTACTCTATTCTGAATACGGTAGGTTTGAGAAGCAACGTACAGAAAAAGGTTTTTTTTTTTTTTTTAAAGAAAGAAAAATCCGTTAGAAAATTCCAAAACTCATCACAGCAACTCAACTTATGGTAATTTCACACACATCCTTTAAACATGGGTAAATCATACAAGCATACTATCTCAATGGGGCGTAGAAGTTTTACTCATCATGGCAACTAAACATAAGGCGAGAAGGTGGTTCAGGTAGTAAAGTCACTTACCTGAGCAATTATATTCACTTATCCACACGACAGTCTGTTGGAAAGTTCTTGGTCCACCAAGTGTGGCTTAACTTGCAGTTGCTCTAATCCTTTTTACCCAACACAATTCCCGGCCACCTAAGAGAATTTTTATCACATAAGTCTCAAGCATCAACAATTTTTTAACCAAATTATGCTATAAATTTTCCTTGGGTCCGAGGTACTTACTCGAACGTTACCGGTTTGGTGACTAGTAATCAGGCGAGCGTCTGACTGAAATGGCAGCGGAGGAGCACCGGCGGCGGAAGAGAGAGAAAATAGGCGACGGAAGAGAGAGAAACCGGCGGCGGTGCTGAAGAGAGAGAGAGATTGAAGCCGGCGGCGCTGCTGTTAATGAAGTCGGTAGCCGCGAGGAAGAGGAAGAACACCCGGCGGCTGGCGGCGCTGCAGCCACAAAGAAGAAGGAGACCCGACGGCGCTGCTGTGCGAGGAAGAAAGAGAAAATTTCCGACGGCCGACGGCGCGGCTGGCGGCGACGAGAAGGAGAGGCAATCGAGCCGGCGACGGCGGTCCACTTACGAGGAAGAAGAAGAAGAAGAAGAAGAAGAAGAAGAAGAAGAGAGAGGGAAGCCGGCGGCGGAAGGAGAAGGAGAAAACCGGGGGGCTGCGCGCGAGAGAGAGAAAATCATTTTTTCTTTTTCTTTTTTTTATTTTGGCACGCAAATCGAGGCCTATTTATAAAAACCCTAATTCCCTATTCCTTCCTCTTTTTCCCCTTTTCCTTTCCAACCAAACAAAATAAAATCAAATAAAATCTTCTACAACCAAGATTTACTTCAATTATCCAATCCCACCAAAATTAATCACCTTATTTTTACTTGCCCCAAGATAAAATTATCTTTTTTTTCTAAATTCCAAATTTTTCCTTAGCTCAAATTTCGAAATTTTCCATCTTAGCTTAAATAAAGGCATGAATACATAAAGATAACTATATTTTTATTATTTTATTTATTTTATTTTTTTTTCTTTTCACACATAATAACTTAAACTTATTTACTAGGAGGATTTACCCACGATTTGGGGTTGTTACAATTTATTTGTTTATTTATTTATTTATTTATTTTGAAGTTGATGCTTAATCAATTTTAACATTCATTGAAATTGAACGACTAGATTAAAAAATATTAAAACATAAGGGACAAATTTAAAGTTTTTAAACAATAGAGACTTAATTTAAAATTTATGGTTAAATTGTAAATTTGGTCCTATAATTTTAGATAAAGTTAGAAATTAATTTTTAGAGTTTATAATTAGAATTTATTTTTTATGCTTTGATAAAATGGTCATAAATAGTCCCTGCGTAGGGATTGTATATGATAACTTTATCAAATTATAAGGACTATTCATGAGATTTTATCAAACTATAGGGACTAAGTTTTAACTTTTAAAGCTATAAGATTAATTTCTACATTTTTCAAACTCAAATTTTTAATTAAACCAAATATTATCTAAACATTGGGGATGAAAGCATATTTTTAAAATATAAAGTTTAAAAAAAAAAAAAAACTCAAAAGGACGAATTTTATGTTTTCATTTTAATTTGATTAATTAACTAATTATTATAAAAAAAATACACTTTTAATTTTTATTTGGTCTCTAAATTTTGAAGTAACATATTTTTACTATACTTCTAAATTTTAAGTTTAGTTTTAATTTAATCTCTAAATTTTCAAAACTTTACATTTTACTCTATATGTTTCAAGATTTTATTCTTTTACTCTATATGTTTCAAGATTTTATTCTTTTGCTCACTTAGCTTTTTATCCCTGTGCTCACTTCCGATCCTAATTAGCTATTAGTAGTTATTTAAAAGAATTATGATACTTTAAATAAATTTATTAGAGCCGAAAAATTTGTGTGAAAATAAATTTAATTTTGGTTAAGGGTTGTTTTTAAATATAGCAAAATAAGTATAAATATTTATAAATATAGCAAAATATCAATGTCTATCAGCGATAGACACTGATAGACAGCGATAGATTTTAGTAGTCTATTAATGTCTCACTGTCTATCATTAATAGATAATGAAATTTTGCTATACTTAAAAATATTTACAAATTTTTGTCATTTAAAACAATTATCCTATGGTTAATGTAATTTTTAAATTTAATTCAAATTTGCCCGATTTATAGATTATAAATTGAACAAAATTTAATTTTATATATACAAATATATAAAAGGTATTAAAACATGTATAAAAATTAAAAATTATGGAAAGTTTACCTGATCATTGACAGATAAGTCCAGGCGCGATGAAATTTTTTCTATTCTTATGGAAAGTTTACAGGCATGTTTGATAACGTTTCCGTTTTCTATATTCTATTTTTGTTTCTCATTTTTCAAGAAACGGACTTGTTTGATAATTGTTTCCATTTCTTGTTTCTAAATTTTAGGAAACATTTCTAAAAGATGGGCCAAAATTGTGAAACAACGAAAAGTAGTTTCTCTTGCTCTTGTTTCTATTTCTCTTTAATTTTACCGTTCCCACAAGTAATCATTTTTAACTTTAGGTGTATTGGTATCAGGCGCTCATGGTAATTTGATTCATTTTGTCAATCAAGAGTTTGAATCCGACCTAAAGCAATTTTTTTGGACACTTTTTATTTTTCTTTTTATTTTTTTTTTGAAGAATTTGTTTTTTCATTACATTTTTTTATTTGATTTTTTCTTTATTAATTTTGTTATTTACAAAAATAATTCTCCCATATTTTTATTTTATTTTATTTTTTAATTTAAAAACTCTCCAATATTTTAGATTTGTATATTATTTTAATTTTCAATATGTATATTAATTTTTTTATATTTCAAATTTCAACTCTCGAGTGGGCACTTTTAATTTTTGGGAAATTATTATGAATAGAAAAAATATCAAATTATTTACAAATATAGCAAAATTTTACTTTCCATCTATGATAACCGCGAGGTCTCTATGTCTATATGTAAAGTGATAGATGTTTATTTGGATCTATTGTGGTCTATTGCAGATAGTAAGTAAAATTTTTGCTATATTTGTAATTATTTTCAATAGTTTTTCTATTTTTGAAACATCTCTTCATTTTTTCATATTTGTTTTGCGATCTTTTATATTTTATTTATTAATTTTTCTATTTACAAAAATAATTCTGCTATATTTATATTTTAATTTTAATTTTGAATTTTAAAATTCTTAAATATTTAGATTTATATATTATTTTAATTTTTAATATATATTAATTTTTTTCATATTTCAACTTTTGAGTATTAAATTTTGCCATATGTGTGTTTATATATTATTTTAATTCTAATATTTTTAGTATATCTAAAACTGAATAGAAATATACAATATATAAATTTTTCTACCTAAGACATTTATTTAGCTTGTTAGAGACAACAGTGTAGATCAAATTTGGGCAACATATGAATGATATGATGCAACTTTGTTATTATATTTAGTTGTCATTGAGACTTACTTCTATTAGATGACATAAACTTTGATAATATTTTTTTTCGGTGTTTAATGTATGACATTATTTTTTATTATATTGTTACAAAAAAACAAGAAACAAGAAATAATTATAAAAAAAGTTTTGTTTCTATTTCTTTTATTTGAGAAATAGGAATCAAGAATATTTATCAAACATAGTTTTGTTTCTTGTTCTAAAAAAAGAAGAAACAAAAAACAAGAAACAGGAAGCGAGAACGTTATCAAACGGGCCCTACATAATCATTAACAACTAATTTAGGGCATGTTTGTGAGTGATTTTAAAATGACTAAAATTGCTTTTTTCGTTTTGAAAATCACTGTGAAACATGTTTTTAATCCTTCAAAATTAATTTTGATGATATAAAAATTGCATAAAAGTGTAAAATTGTAAACTAAATTAATTTTGAGTGATTAAAAATATGCTTTTTGTGATTTTAAAATCATCTAAATCATTAAAATACTATACCAAAAGTGAGTTTAGCTCAACACTAAATAGCGTGTCCCTCTTGGAGTTAGAGGATCGATACCTCTTCCACAATAATTGTACTAAAAGAAATTAAAAATAATATATATATATATATATATATATATATATATAAAAGAAATCAAAATTAAGATTAAAATTAATATATCAATTTACATATTGAAAATAATATACTAATCATATTGGAAAATTTAAATCTTAAAATTTTAAAAATATAAATATAAAATTAAGAAATATAAAATAAAAAATAAAACTTGAAGCTGTTTTATAAAATGATATTTAAATATACATATTAAAAGAAATAAATCTTAAGATAATATATAAATATACCTATCGCAAATTTTAAGACTTAAATTATAAAAGAATAAAAAAAAACAAAAGAGAAAGTTACGATACGTCGGAATTCGAAACCGAGACCAATTAGGTTAATAAAATATGTGAATGCTAAAACACTTACTATGCAAGCACATATTTTATCCCCTATGAAAAAAAAAAAAAAAAAACGTAAATATAATTAGTAAAATAAAAACGAAATAGGGATAAATTACTTTTCATAGTTTCTAAAATTCAAGTCCAATTTTAGAAATATTGATCAAAATTAAAAATATATATATATATATCAAACAAGTTTGTGTTGTTTGATAAATAAAAAAACATAAACGAAAAAAAAAAATAAAAAGAGTAAGAACATATTATCAGATCCTTATCAAACAGGCAAAAAAGGAAAAAAAAAATCTATAAATTTGTAATTTATTTAAAATAACAAATTCTACTATTAATTGAACTAAATCCAACGTTATCTTTATTCTTCATTATTTCTCTGACGCCATGTTTATTTTTATTCGATTTGTGTTTGAGTTTCAACATGGATAAAAATTATCCACATTTGTTTCATAGATTTTGAAATTTTAATAACATGTGAGTAATAATTATGGAGATGAAAAGTTCCTGAAGCATGAGATTTTTGTATGGGATATTTTAGTTGGGGAGGAAGTTAAAAGAAAAAAGAAACAAAAAGCATGAGAGAGTGAAAAAATTTATTTATTTATTTATTATTATTATTTTGGAGAAAGACGAGGAAAAACAAAACATGTTGGGAAAAAGCTTCCACTTTTGCTGCATGAATGATTAGAAAAATAATCGAAAAATTAAAAGAAAACACAACAACTAGAAATACAATAATTAGCGTGGAAAATCTCCAAATTAGAGAAAAAGCTATGGATTTTCTAATTAAATAGTGAGATTAAAGGGTGTGAGTAGTATAAAAGTTTGAGAGACTGCTCTTGTAATTGGGACTGTGAGAGAGAATTATTCCGTGTGATTATAATAATTTTCACATAGTAGAATTTTTCTAATCCATGGCTTTTTCTCTTACTTGTTGTAGCTCAAAATCAAAGTTGTCTCCTCCAAAATTTTGGTCATGAACACTTTATGGGCTACCACAAGAGTTTTTCTCGTTATTCTCTAGCCTTAGAACGGATCATAGGATCCAAATTTTGATGAACTTGGAGCAAATTTGAGAGAAAAGAGTGTTCTTGGAGAGTTTGGGTATTCTTGATTTTTTAGCAAAATTCAACTAAGAACTCAATCCCAATTCCATCAATTTTTCTCCTACAACAAGAAGAACTTCAGCCAATCTAATTAGTTATGGAATTGACTCTAATTAGGGTGATTAAGGGACTCAATTAGGAGGTGGAAGATGAGGAGGTGAGGTGAGTTTCAAAAACTCCACCTCCTACTTCCATGCAAAATTGGATATTCCCAATTTCCAATTTTAATTAATTCTAATAATTAATTAAATAATATTAATTTAATATTAAATATGTAATTAATTCAAATAATAATTAATTAAATAAATTTAATTAATTATATTAAATTAATATTAAATATTAAAATATTAAATTAATAAATTCTCCACTTATCCTTTTAATTTCCAACTCGATGAATCTCTATTCGTCTGATTGATATTTAAATCATATTTAAATATCCCTAGCTCTCCAATTTTGTTTAATTCATAATTAAACGAACAAACCGTAAAATTTACTCCTTAATCGAATTTGAATATTTTCAAATTCTTTCATCACATTGTTCTAAGGCAGTCCATGAGCTAATAAAGAGACCTAATGGACCCACAAATCATGAGCTCCAACGATCCAAAATCAACTAGTTAAAACTCTTTAACCTAGTTAATTAACATTCGTTAACTACTGGAACACTTCACTATAACCTAGTAGTTGCACTCTCTTCATTGTAGATATATTTCTGTCCACTTGATATAACCATGATTAGTAAGTCGATTCTTCACAAGTTGTTCGTAATTACAGTAGGGTCAAAATTACCATTTTACCCCAGTAATTACATCTCGTTCCTTAAGTCACACTGATCCTCTAATGAACAATTGGTTTGTGGTCCAACCATCAAATCGAGTCCCTCTCGGGCTAATGAGATTAGGGCAGGAACCCTTTGTTAAAGACCTGGAATCAGCACTTAAGGGAACAACTTCTCTACTAACTTAGAATTTAGGTAGGAGTGAATTTCATCTTGCAAGACTATGTACTCGGCTATCTACCTGATCTAATCCCTGGGAGGCTTATTGAGTCGACGAACTCGAGCCACTCTCATCTATGCAGATTAAAGGATAATCCCAAATAAACAAGAGTTCATAGTTAGCTAAGTACTAAGATCGAGTTACCTAGGTCATCGTGTTGAAATAATCAGTCTTAATAGTAAACGACGTTATAAAGTAAAAATGATTATTTCATGGTCTGATCTTTTACAAACTCATCGCATAGGATGTCCCTACTCTCATGTCTCTACATGAGCGATATAAGATCACATTGTTTATATCAGTACAAAGTGGCCTGCATCCATAGTGTCCCAAGGATAAGGTACCCAACCTAATCCCTATACTATAGACAGTTTTGGCTATTATCTAAACTCGATCCACTTTTATGTCTACACATAAAGTCTTAAGTATTCAAATTATAGCCAGGGGTTCCTAATTTATTGGATTTAATAAATTCAATTAACATATTCAATAACATCTTTACTAAATAAACCTCGATAAGAACTTGATTGAGAATATGTTCCAAAGTTCACAAACTACGAGTTTTAGGACATAAAACCCAACAATCTTTACCATCATCGTTACTGTTTAGGGTTAAACAGTAGCGGTAATGGTAACAACAATAGTAAACGTGACAGATTCATAATTCTAAGTAAACGCAATCAAAAGCATTCTAATTACATTTGCAATTTAAGCCCATTACGATTGATCCATCCATGAATTTCCATTACGATTATACCAATTTTCATTACAGGTTGATAAACATGGTTGTAGTTAAACTAGCATAAAATATATACTATCCATCCATGTTGGATTTTCCTCCGTCTCCATATTGTAAAAGAAAATAAATAAATTGTTAGTCTCATATTCTAGGGGTATTTTAAAGAATAATGTTATTTAAAAAAAAAATTCGAAAAATAGGGTGGTTTAGAAACTAATGACAAAAATAGGGTGGTTTGGAAAATAATTTGAGAATTGGGGTGGTGAAATCGTGTACCCGGTACACGATTTCAGTCAAATTTGCTACATGGCGGTCGTCGTGTAAGTAAGTCGTGGACCCGGTCCACGATTTCGACCAAACTCGTGGACCCGGTCCACGATTTCCAACAAACTCGTGGACCCGGTCCACGAGTATGCCTTAACGACACCAAGTATCATGCTATAATCACGGGGAAGGAGGAACGACCAGTTTACGCTTAGTAGCTACCGTTTCAGCTCTAGTATTCACAGACTTTCAAGGAATGAAATATTATCAAGCACCCTTCACTATTTCGGATAGTATTTATGGTTCGAGTTTTGATCAAAAAGTCTTCTTACCCAGTTCTTTTCCCATGATATGTCCAAAAACGTCCAGTTTTTTTCCCATGATAAATAAGTTAATTAATTAATTACCCACTTAAATGAAATTTTGCTTATTACTTGTGTTCATCAGTTATTGTTTAGTTTCATTGATTCTTAATTTTTGAAAATGTAATGGAAAATCATTAATTCATTTAGTTAGAGATAAAAAGTTAATACAAATTAGAAAATTTATAATACAAATCAAGTGCCACATGGTGGTCTTCTTCGCGCACGTTGTCCACGACGAGGCACAGGCACTTCAATTAGATGGACCAGGATCCATATTCAACACTGTTAAAATAAACAAAATTCATTACAATGTTAAATAAACAAAATACATTACAATGTTAAATAAACCAAATTCATTGCAATGTTAAATAAACGAAATACATTACAATGTTAAATAAACCAAATTCATTGCAATGTTAAATAAACGAAATACATTACAATGTTTAATAAATGAAATACATTACAATGTTTAATAAATGAAATACATTACAATGTTAAATAAACGTAATACATTACAATGTTTAATAAACAAAATTCATTACAATGTTAAATAAACAAAATACATTGCTTGCTAAACTATGAACGACTCGAAGATGAAGCTCCTAAATTACGGAGTGGACAAGTACGCTTGTTATGCCCTAATCCCTTGCATATCCCACATTGAACTTTCGTGGCTACCTCGCGCCAATCCATCTCATTATGAATTCGCGAAGTTTTGGGTCTACCATGCTCCCTCAATAAGTTTGCATTATGATGCACTTCCATAAATGATAACTCTGGCCAATAGTCAGGGTGCTGTATTGGATGGAAACGACATTCATAGCATAACTTTAAATAAGACAATTTATAGTATTCATCAATCAGATGCACGTATGACAAACGCATGGAATTACAAATTGCAATTACATGAGAGCATGGAATCTTGAACGACTGCCACTTGTTACAAGAACAAGTCCCCTCTTTCAGGCACACTATTTGTATGTTTTGGCCTTTGTAGGGAGAAACCATACTGATGCCAGTTCGAACTTCAAAACTTTGTGTTTCCCTGTCAACTGACGTCACTGTATGTGCAGTTGTTCGTTTCTCCCACCTTTTAAGCTTTCTCATGGCATATTCTGTGTACATGTCCCCACGATCGAGTGCTTCACTTATTTCTTGTCTACGGCATTCAAAGTATAAGATTGTCAGATAAAATGTTAACCTAACAATCGATATGATCGGTAACATTCTAGCTTCTTTAAATACCCCATTCAAATATTCAGCTGCATTGGTTGTCATCCACCCAAAGCAATACCCATTATCGTGTGATTGCGTCCATTTATTCAAATCTATATCAGAAAAATATTCAAGACACTCAGGGTTCAATTTCTTTAACTCTTTCATGTTTTGAATGAACTTACGCCTTTGGTGTTGATTTCTAGCCCTAAACACCAAATCTTTAAGTTGCTTTGATTTGTATTTGGAATTGAAATTACTCGCAACATGACGTAAACAATAACGATGACATGCTTTAGGTTCAGCCCAACCAATTTCCTCGTTGTTAATTGCTGCAATGATCCCTCTGTGTCTATCCGAAATTAAGCAAATCCCTTCCCAGTCAGTAACATACTCGCGCAATGCCCACAAAAACCATGACCAACTAGATGTATTTTCCCCTTCAACAATAGCAAATGCAAGAGGAAATATATGCCCATTCGAGTCAATAGACAAAGCAGTGAGCAATTTCTCTTTGTACTTGCCGTAAAGATGGGTTCCATCTATTTGAATTAAAGGCCTACAGTACTTAAACCCTTCAATTGCAGGACCGAATGCCCAAAAAACACGACAAAATATAGTTTTACCAGGCACATTAGAAGGGAGAAAATGCCAAAACATTTCTCCTTAAAAGTTCACACTGTGAGATCTATGTTTGGCCTCGTGGCACCTCGATTTGTGTCCCCCCCCCCCCCCCCCC
>QLSR01000004.1:689800-706098 GCA_031780015.1 Citrullus colocynthis | reverse complement strand
TTTGTGTCCCCCCCCCCCCCCCTCTTTGAATGATGTTTGCATAGGTCAATATCAAGGTGAATGGAGAAAATGTTTATAGTAAGTGGGAAAAGGATGTGTGAGAACACATCTTGCGATCTCCTTCATTGGTTTGCTAGATAACTTTCATGCTCGGCATCGTGGCACCTCGATTTGTGTTTGCATGAAATTTATCTTAAACTCCTGTTAAGGTTATGGTCGCTTTAGTTTTTGCCCCATTAGGGCGGAACTTTAGGAGCTAAAATGAATAGTTACACTTACAAGAAACTATAGTTTTACACGACTTGGGTGCACATCTCCACCGCGGAGAGTTTGGTGAGTCAATTTTTGCAGTCAAGACTAGAGCTCTCCATCAATTAATAGTCGATGACTGGCTCTCCGTTCAGCTACTTGGCGCTTGTCAGCTCCATCATGCTGAAGATACATATGGTGCTATAAAAGTAGTTGAAGAACTCTCTTTTCAATTATGCCTAGTTGTTAATAACCTCGGGGTCAAGATTGGTGTATCAATTGAAAATGTTTCCTTTCAATGTTCGGACAAATTACTTGACTAGCAGATCTCCTTTGTTTCCTGCACTTTTGCATGTTTCAACAAAATGAGCAACATGTTGCTTCGGGTTGCCCTTTTCATCGAAGTACTGGAACTTCGGTGGTTGATACCCATCAGGCATTCTAAGGTTGTCAATTATTTTAGTATTATGGTTTAGAATACATAAAAGAATTTTGAGATGGTCCTTCACACTGAGCACTGATGGAAATTGTGATAATGTCTTGCAGTTGCTGGACTGACAAAGAGGCGACGGAGGTGGAGTGTTGTAGCTGGTTGCCTGCAACAAAGTTTTCCTTTTGTCATTTGCCTTGGCAGTGAGAGTTTGACTTGACTCAGCAATTTCTCGAGCCTGCATTTGATCTCTTAAGATAGCGATCTTATGATCTCGCTCCTCAATAACTTTCATTAGGAGGTTTATTTTCCTCTCCATTTCTGACATGGCTGCCTCCACTATTACACCAGCATTTCGATGGAAAAGTAGAGCTATGCCAACATTTCAAAGATGGAGCGGAGTTGCACCCACATTTTTTGAGAGAGAGCGAAGTTGCACCAATAGTTTGGAAAGGAAGCAGAGCTACACCGATATTTTGGAGAAGGAGCAAAGCTACACCATCATTTTTTAGAGGGAGTGAAGTTGCACCAACATTTTGTAGAGGGAGTGAAGCTACACCAACATTTTGAAGAGGAGGCCAAGCTGCACCAACATTTCAGAGATGTAGCGAAGTTGATACGCCATCATGATATTTTGAAAATGGAGTGGAGCCATGAGTCTTGATCTTTCAGACGAGGCAAAGCCAAGCAGATCGAACTTGACCTCACATATGAGACAAAGGACCGGACTTAATCTAGCATATGAGGTAGAGGATTGGACTTAATCTTGCATATGAGGCAAAGCCAGGCGGATCGAACTTGACCTCGCATATGATGTAGAGCAAGGAAAACCAAACTTGATCTCACATATGAGGCGAAGCCAGGTGGACAGAACATGATTTTGCATATGAGGCGGGGCTAGGCAAACTAAACTTGATCTTGCATATGAGGTAGATGATTGAACCTAATTTTGCATATAAGGTAGAGGACCGGACTTGATCTCGCATATGAGGTGGAGCCATACTTGGTTTCGCATATGAGGCAGAGCTAGACTTGATCTCGCATATGAGGTGGAGCCATACTCGGTTTACGCATATATTAAAGAATAACATGCAATCCAATTGCATCAAAATCTGACAACACAAAATGGTTAATTTGTTGGTTAATTGTGAAGAAAACAACCAAGCTCTTAGCTTAGTGGAAAAATCAAATCTTCAAAAATTAATTTTAAAATCAATTTTCAATGAATTTCCAAAATTGAATTAAAATTGATTTTTAATTTCAAAAACTAATTAAATAATTAAATAAAAAGTAATTTAGTATTTAATTAATTAAATATTATTTTAATATTAAATAATAAAATAATATTTAATTAATTAAATATTATTTTAATATTAAATAATAAAATAATATTATTTTTTCCATTTGTCCCGATTTTTCTAAAAACACAATATGAATCCCTATTCATATGATTAATATTTAAATCATATTTAAATATTATAATTAACTCTATTTGTACGTTTAATTTGTAATTAAACGTCGATATATCGTATATATCTAACTTTCATTCCTTAAGCCCAGATTTGAATGGTTCAAACTTATTCACCACATTATCTAAGATTTTAGTCCATTTATGAGCTAGTAGAGGGACCTAATGGACCTATAGATCATGAGCTCCAACGATCCGAGATTAACCGACCAAATTCTTTAACCTAGTTAACCAACATTCGTTAAGTCAATCCATTTGATATAACCGTCATCTATAAGTCAATCCATCACAGGTTGTTCATAACTTCAGCTAGGTCAAATATCGATTTACCTCTGAGTTACATCTTTTCTTCTTAAGTACCATTGTCCCTCTAATGAACAATTGATTTAGGATCTAATCACTAAATCCATTCCCTCTCGGGCCAGTGAGAGCATGGGGCTCCTTGTTCAAGTGTTAGGAACAACACTTAAGAGAATAACCTCTCTTCTATCCCTAAGTTGGGTAGGAGTGAATTCCGTCTTGCAAATTTTGCCCCCAACTATCTACCCGGTCTTATCCCTGAAATTGGAGGAATGTTGAGCAGCGTATTGAGCTTACTCGCACTTATGCAGATCAAGGGATAATTCTAAATAAACAGGAGTTCATAGATAGCTCAAGATTCAGATCAAGTTATCTAGGTCATCGATAAGTGAAATTAATCAGTGTTAATCGTAAACGGTGTTAATACGTAATAGTGATTATTTTAGGGTCAGTCTTACACAATCTCATTATGTAGAATACCCCCGCTCACATATCTCTACATGAGCAAATCAGGATTATTTTGATTTATGACACTTTACAACATTTGTAACAATCATGAAGTGGGCCGTATTCAATAGTGTCTCCAAGAAGAGGTACCCAACCTGATCCATGTACTATAGACTATTGAGGCTACTTATTTGAACTTGATCCTATTTATGTCTCCACATAAAGTCAAAGTACTCATGATAGTAGGCAATGGTTCGTAGTTTAATTGGATTTAGAGTTAATAAATTATTAATTCACTTGAATAACTTCATATGTACTAAAATATAAGGGAACTCGTGGACTCGGTCCACGATTACCGAAATCGTGGACCCCGTCCACGAGTTCGGTCAATGCATGCAGACTGCGGCTAACACACCCTCTGGAAATCGTGGACCGGGTCCACGATTTCATAACCCCATTTTTCAAATTTCTTTCTTCCCCACCCTATTTTTGGAATTCTTTTTTAAAAAAACATTATTTAAAAAAAAAATTCCATATTCTATGTCCTAAAATGTTATAATAAAACCATAATTATATTCAATGAAACAATGAGTGTAGTGCAACCTGAAAAAGCAAGTAATATATATATAATTTAAGAAAATAAAGTGAACTATATTTGAGTATAAATAGTAATAAGCCGTCTCTATCCCAAAATTATTTACAAGATTTTGAAACGTCATGTGTGTATATATTGGACCCCAAAATCAAAATCTAAAATTAATTGGCACCTAAATATGTGCATCAACCTCATCTTTAATTGAAAATAAAAAGGGAAGAAAGTAATATGAGTCCATCCTTTTTGGATTTTGAATGAATTATTGGACGAGACTTACTAATTTGAATAAGACATTAGAGTAGACATGGAATGATTATTTTGGTCCAAACTAGCAATTTTTAATTTTCCCCATGTCTTTAAAAAGTGTGACTAATTATCTCTACATTTAATAACATGTTGTTTAAGATATTTTCAATATTGTAACGGTTAATTAAATTATTATAATTCTTGATATCGGTAAATGAAAGTTTGAAATGAGAATAATAACTTTCTTTCAAGTATAAGATTAGCGTTCGAAGTTACAACCTTTTAAAATCTTATAAATGACGTTGCTAATGCTTTAATCCATTTATGTTTTTTTAGTTGAAATAAAAAGTTAAGAATAGTATAAAAATTTCCTTAAAAACAATTTTAGTTGCTAATGCTTTTAGACCCTTCTCTAGATTTTCATTTCAAAACCGTTAATGCATCATTTTCATACATATAAAAAGTTTCTTAAATGTAAAACTTAATGTAAATTAGGAAAAAAAAAAAAAAAATCTTTTGGTCTCAAAGTTTTGGGTTTAGTTTTTATTTGATCCTTACGTTTTAAAATGTTACATATTTAGTTTTTAAATTTTGATCTTGGTTTCAATTTAGTCCATAAATTTCAAAATGTTACAATTTTACCCTTGAGATGTGAGTTTTCTTTCAATTTGGTCCCCTAAAATTTCAAGATTTTACATTTTTAACCTCAATTATTTGTTAAAAAATTACTTTAAATCATTGACGTAAATATCTATAAATTGATTTAAAACAATTATGAAGTGAAATTTTAAATTTTATTTTAAAAGTGATGAAAAATACTGAAATTTAATTAATTATAATTAAGTTAATTATTTTAAATTTATTAACATACATTAACACTAAAGATGAAAAATGAGTATTTAGTGAAAAATCAATGTTAAAAATGTAAATTTTGAAATCTAGGGATCAAATTGAAACAAAACTCAAATGTCAATGGCGAAATTGTAACATTTTGAAACCTAAGGACTAAATTGAAACCAAACTCAAAACTTAAGGACTAAATGTGTAACATTTTAAAACTTAGGGATCAAATAGAAATTAGACAAAAAAAACTTAGGACTAAAAAGATATTTTTCAAAAAAAAAAAACGAAAAGAAAAAACTATAATAATCAAATGGATGGTAACAGTTTTTCATTCAATTTTAGTGATTTTTGAATGCTTAAATGTATGTTTTTTTTTTTTTTTTGAATACTTAACCATTTCAAATAGACTCGAAGAAACAAGTGTTTCTAGCATAATTAGAATATATATATTGCTCACATTGACAACAGTTTTTTGTTTTAAATTTTGATGTTTCCTTAAAAACAATTTTCTTTGTTTTGTAATCTATTTCTAAAAGTGTTTGGAACATACTCACCAACTCAAACATATGAATTCATTTCAAACACCCAATTTAACCAAACATAACACAATAATTCAGGTACCATTTTAATTTCAAGGGCATTAGATATAACTTAATTTCATCTAACAATATATAGAATTTGTACTGTTTTTCAACCCAAGCATAGATTTATTACTATACATATTCCTTACTATTTGAACCTATAAAATTTTAGCTTTTTGTTAATCTTTTTGAGTTTCCCATTGGCTTTTTTTGCACCAAAATCTCATTTGGTGAGGATACTCATTATATTTATATCAGACAAAAAAAAAAATCAATATATATATATATATATATATATATATATATATATATATATTGATTTTATATGGATTATTTCAAGTAATCCTAATGAAGAGAAGAGAGATCTTCAACTTTCTTGAATTTTTTAAAAACTTTGTCTCAAGTAGTTGTTGTATTAAAGATGAGGGGAACAAATAAGTAAGTAAGAATTTTAATGTCATGCATGTGAATATCATAAATGAATTTAATTGTCAATCAACTATGATTTTACCTATTTATATATTTTGTATTTGTACTGTCTTTATACTCAAAAAGATTTACAATGCAATTTTAAAAACCGCTAATGCTACTTTATAATTATTACTTTTTAATTTTGTATTATATGTATTTTTGACAATGTTTTAAATTTTTGCCCACATTTTACAAACTAAAGCCGGTTTCATGGATTTTTCCTCTTATTTTTTTTTTTTTTTTTTGAAAATCGTTTTTATTCATGGACAATTTTCTTTATCATCTTGTAAAATAAGTCCACGTCCATAGACATTTTTCCTTTTATGAGCTTTAGTTAATGAATTAGGCCTTAACTTTGAAAAAAATATAGATTATTACTTTAAATTGGGACTCAAAATAAGTAGCTTTGAAATTTTAGTGTTTTTAGTTTTAAAATTTTATTTTGGAAAGAAAAAACTAAACAAAGATGTTATTATATGACGTCAAAAACTTACTTTCTAAAAAGAAAAACCATTGTAAATAAGAAACTGCTCAAATAAGTCCATAAATCTTTATTCAAATAAGAATAATTAAAACTAAGTTTTTATGAATATTTAGATTTACAAAATTGTAAATTTTGGCGCTTATTGGATAACTATTTTTATTTATTTATTTTTGAAAAGAAGGTTATAAGATAGCTATTTATTTTCGTATTTTGTTTCTAGAAATAAATTTGTTTTCAAAAGTTTATTCATTTTGTTAATCCACATTATTTTTTAAGTAATACAGATTAGTTTGAAAATTAAAGGGACTATTTGTTTGGTGGAAATCCAAGATTCTCATAACAGACACGTAGGTAACCAAATTTAATTTGAAAATTAAGAATTTTGGATACCAATAAAATACAGAATTTTAGATTCTCAGGACATGTTATTTTTTTTTATTTTTATTTTTAAATACTTTTTTACTTTTTCTATTATATATCACGTTTCGTTATTTGTTTTAGAGTTAAAAATAATATGGTCAATTATATATGTAAGTCTTTTTTGTTATACTGTATTCATTATTTATTTTTTTTAAGAAAGATATTTAAATTTAATTTTTAAATTATTATTTATTTATAAAGAATATTATATTCTATATGAATTATTTTGTTGAAAAATAACATATAAAAATAATATAAATTATATTTATTACTTATTTTCTTTTATTTTTGGTTTGCTGGGGGCGATTGTCCTTGTTTTATGTGTGGCTTGTGTTGCTATATTCTTAATTTTTGGGTTGTAGATTTTTTTGGGTGTCTTATTGTCCTGTGGGCATGGGGTTGATTCCTTTTAGGTTGAGCCACTGAACGATTTTGTATGATTCAGAACTTTTGTGCTGAGTGCTTTTGTTCTAATTGTGAGGGCTTTTACAAGTGAGGTACTCTCTTGATACAGTGGATGTGGATGTATGTGTGTATCTTTGTTTCTGACATTCTAGCAAAAAGAGTTGATTGATCGGTTGTCGATCGTGAATGAGAGGGATGATGAAGCTTCATATCAGGTGGTGTCAAGTTTAGGGGAGCCTAAATACGAAGCATTGCATCAAGATAAAGTATCAAGTTTAAGGGGAGCCTAAACTATTCATTAGAAATTAGTTGTTAGTGAAGCAAGATAGTTAAACTATCTATTGATTGTTCCTTTGTAATTGCTAAACTTTACTAGTGAAACTATTCTCATTTAGGCATACTACCTCTCAAACGTAGGTGTGGTTACACCAAACTAGGTTACCATCTCTATGTGTTATTCTCTTTTGTGGTTGATTATCTTATTAATATATACTTGTTTGTGACATCGTTTGTGACGTGAGAGTGTAGTTGTTGGTTCATCTATTTTTTAAATATTAATTTAAAAAAAAATTCAAATTAATAAAAGCAAATATGTCATATAAATTAAAATTATATTAAATTAAATATAAATTAATAAATAGCTATAAGAGGATTCGTGGAACTTAAACAAATTAAGACATTTATGAATAAAAATCCTATGAAACAAACATTCTTATCAAGTATTTTCAGTTATCTGAAAAAATATTAATACAAAACGAATATAGTTATCTAAAGATGATGAATACTTGTGATTCTAGGCATCTATAATTTTGGAAATCTGAAGATTTCAATTATCTACACATTTTTCGAAAACAAACAACACCGAAAAATTTTCAGAAACCTTTTCTTTTAATAACAAGTTTATTTTTAGTGTATTATTTTTAAAACCATGTTTTTTTTTTCACAAATTTCTTTTTTAATTTTGTAATCTCAAATATGTTTTTTTCTTTACTTCTTGCCAAATGTAGAAAACTAAAAGGAGAAGTTGTACACTTTCTTCTTTTGAAATGCATAAACAGAAAATAAAAGGTAAAGCAAGAACATAATGAGTATAAAATCTTATATTTTTAAACTTAAAAAAAAAAAAAAAAACAAAAAATAAGTAAGCGATAGCTCAATTGGTTAAATTAAGACATTTGTTAGCTTAAGGTTTGAATTCTCTAAACTAAAAAAAAAAAAAAAAAAAAAAAAAAAATGAAATCATCATCTAGTGCCAAAATTCTTAGCATGACCTTGATCATTAACATGAATATGTTGTTTTTTCCTTCTTCTTCCTCCTATACTTCAATCATACGAGGATTTTTTACAGGGGAAAAGAGTTTTCAAACCGTGACTCATAAAGCATAAACACACCTAAATATCATTGTTATTATAAGTTAACACAAATTACACCCTTCAACAGTGGCGGTGTCTAAATATCATTGTTAAAAGTAGTGGAAACGATCCTTAAGATATGAACAAAATCATACCAACTTCAAAGTTTAAAAATGAACCATATGATATCGTTGTAAAAATATAGAATAGAACTACCATTTGTGATAACATCTCAAACTATGGTAAAAAGGAATAAAGTATTTTGGAAACATAAAATATAACAAGTGATGAATTAAAAAATTGCAGGAAAAAATGGAATTGGATGCAGTTTTTGTTGGATTAAAGGTCATGTGTGGGGTAATAACTTCAACAACTACTTGACATCCCAATCATTCAACTGTGTTTATGAGAAAAGCAAATTAAGGCTGTAAGGCAGTTTTGATTGAATGAAACCCAACTAACACGGTTTAATGGCAAATAATATTACATCCATACCCCCATTGACCCTACAAATTAATTAATTTCCCAATAATAATGGCCCACAATTTCTATTATTTACTTTACTCCTACATTTTCCGGCGCTTTATTCTCTCAACTGAATCGGTACTACGGGAACACACATGTTTTTGCTTTAGAAAACTTTGTCTTTCTACTTCCCATGCTTCGAATACCCTTTCAAGTGTGTGTGTGTGGGTAGTTGACATCTCACACTTTGTGATTTGTCTCTTTTGTAAATTTTAATGTTGTCTTTTAATTAAAAATTGGTTTTTATTTCAAAACTCCTGTTAGTTAGTGTATTTTCTAAAATTGGACTTGTCGTTTTGAAAAGTAAATTATGATCATAGTTTTAATTCAAAAGCAACCAACTCCAAGACTTCTAAACACATTATTTCATATATAGGTGTGTTATAGGCCAAAGATATGCATCATAATCCTTCAATAGACAGTCACCTTCTTTTACCTTAGTTATTACTGTTAAGGCAACCCACTAATATGTTGTTTATCTCTTTGTAAAAGCCCAAGGCCCAAAATATAAGGGCATTCTCCTTCTACAACTTCCCCATTCGGTTAGACCTAACAAATATTCCAGGGTGTGGGTGTGTGTACACAGTAACTCTTTTTGCAAGAGTTTTTCTTACCACTTTTTGCTATTTAAATTGTCCTTCACCTTTTCATAGCGAATAACAGAAAATAGGGTTTTCTTTTGCACATTTACTATTCATCTTCTCTTTGTGAATTCCTTTTTGTTATTTTAAGTATTACAATTATTCCGATTTAAAGTGATTACACAATCTAGTGATATATAGCTTTTATGGTTGTGATCTAGATCATAGATATGAAACATCATGATCTTATAGTAAAGATATGAATGAATAGAAAGTCATGCCTTTTGCCATATTATAACTATATGGTCGGAATAGTTACACAACAATGAATAGTGTATCTGTTGATGCATGAGGTTTTATTTTTCGTAATCTATCTATAGAAATATGTTTGCATAAAGTAACTTTTAAATTTCCATAAATTTCTATTCTGTATTTTTCTACAAATAGTTGTAACTCTTTAAATCAAACAACTGTGAAAGGGTAAGTATTTCATTAATTAGAATTTTCTTTTTTTAATTTTCTCTTTTCTAAACAATAAATTTATAAGTTTCACGTGCGTTCATATATCCAACACAGAATAAAGTCTTAGCTAAATGAACTTTAGCTATATAATAAAAGGAGAAATATAATTTGGCTTTGAATGCGACAAACAAAATAAACAAATGTTTAATAGAATCGGACTAAAGTTTGTAGTGCAAATAACTGTATAGCTAAAGAAAAACAACTACAAAAAGAGACTTCCTCAAACACAGTCGCAGGCTACCTTGGAAAGGTCCAAATAACCCTCTAAAGTCTATTCTTTTGTTTATGTCGAGAGCAATATGATTATTTTTCTTTTCGTAGTTATAACATGTGGAGACGAAAATTAGATTAACGGTACAATGTTTAAACAATTTAAATTATGTTTAGATTAGCTACTTGAATAATATAATAATTATCTTTGTATTGTTAGGAGTCTATGCCAGAAATAAATAAACGTGGAATAAACTAAATTATTTTTTAAACTCCAAATTTGTAGATCAAAGTCAAACAAGTAATCAATCATAAAATTGTAAATAAAGTTTGTAAATAAAGTGGATAAGAGAAAAATAGAATGACACCAAAAAAAAAAAAAAAAAAAACCACAAAAAAAAAAAAAAAAAATATTGGTTTGCCCAAAACGCCGGACTACGTACAGTCTTGTGCAACTATAGGTCCTACTATGATGGAAATCGCAAAAGAGTCCTAATTTTCTGCAACAAATCTCTCCTATAAAAGTCCAACTCGAGCTATTTGATTCCTAGTATCACAACCTGATAACTTGGAATTAACAATAAAGAGAAACACTCAAACAACCCAATAAAAATACTGGCTGTGTTTTTCTTTAATATGCTCGTTGCCGTTGGAATTAATTCTTTTGGAGTTTTTTTTTTTTTGGATGCCCGTTTCCAGCCCTTGAGAGTTCGATTTTCAAATAGGAAAGGGAAGTAAAACCTGGACCCTAAAGGAAAAAGGAAGATCCCTTAACGCCACTCTAAATAAAGCATGACAGCCCCACTCAAGGTTAAGTTCAACTCCTCCCTTAAAATTGTTTACTTTGACATTTATGCCGAGATCTAACTTAAGTAAGCACCACACTGATGTAGTACTGTTTGATTATTTTGTAGGTAACTCTTTCTTCAAATTACAAATTTACCGTTCACGACATGTAGGTACATGAGAGTTAGGTGAGTTTGCTTGACTAGATTTCGCCATCACCAAATGTAGCTTAAGAAACCCTCCTCGACTGCTGAATTAACCCGCCCAAAAAAAAAAAAGAAAAAAAAAAAAGCAAATATATATGTATTATTAGTGAAAACCCTATTCCATAATGATGGGCCAAGTCCAAATTCGTTCTTCATGGCAACAAGATTGAAATTCTTACAATTTTGACTTTCATCAAAATTATATACATATCATATGCGCGTGTGCTTCTGTGGAGTTTCGTCTTCACACAAAACCTAACATGGATGTGCTAAATTACATATATGATGGAATTACTCCACACAGTTGTTTAATATTGTACACTAACTAGCCTCATTTTCTTCAACTCTATCCGAAGACTTAAAATAAAGATGTTAATTGTTAGTTAAAAGAAATATAGAAGAATTATTGCTTACATGCAAGGGTACATGTCGTGTTTTAATATAGAGATAAGCGAAAGGGAGTGTCATCGTCTAGATTGGATTTTTAACACTCTTAAGCACTTTAGTTACAATCTAGTTACAATCTCTCAATTTTATTTAGACATCACAATGTTATAAGAGAAGAGAGAATAAAAAGAACGCAAATAACCAAACAAATGTTGATAAAAAAGAATAAATATTTAGATCTTAGACAATTGATTTCACTAAACAAAACATATACAAAGGCTTCATGGATTAAGTCATTAAAGCCAATATTGAACAACAATTTATCCTATAAATTCAAGAACACACTTAATTTAATAGGTCGATTATAAATCTTTTTCCACTCATGTAACTTCTCTAGTTATGCAACTATGCTCCCAATCTAAGTACCCCTCTCTCAAATGTAAGATTGTAAACCTAAAAACTAATCATTCAATACTGAAACTCGTTCTACCGGATAGTTCAGTTGTGGCTCTGCTAGAAGATTTTTTGTACAGCAAACCTCTCTACCTCAACATTATCAAACGATAATTTTTCAAAACATTTAGAGTTTCTTGTCCCAAAAAGTGTAAGACCTTCATTGGTCCATCCTTCATGTTGTCACGTTATGATTGGCCGATTTTATTACGGACAAAACTTGAGCAACATGCTTGGTAACATGTTTTGTATTATGTCAGCAACATGTTCCATGTCGTACAAATTCTGCCTGGAGATCGTTTTTATATGCTGATATGAGTAGTGCAAATTTGTTGGTTTTCTTTTCTATCCTCAACAACATGTCTTGTATTATGTCAAGCAACATAACCTCAATGATGTCAAAAAAGATTTTATGTGACGAGTAGATTTCGCAGAATATTGTTTTCTTATCTGTCAGCGTGTTTTGCAGATTTTGTAGCTTGCCTTTCTTTTCCTATAGAGATTATTTCTTCCTTCCTTGAAGATCTTTTCGAATGCTAGCCACATATATATTGTGGTCTTATTTATTTTTTAGAGTTAGACTCTTTATTTTGAAGTGGGTAGGTGTTAAGAATTTGAGAGCTTTTGTTTAAAGTAAAAAACCTAAATGCACTGTTTTTAGTATGTGTCTACCTCACTGTTGAGGGTGTTGTCAATTTCCTTCTAGATTGGGTTGGAGTATAATCATGGTTTGTATGTCACCTGTGGGTGAGAAAAAAGAGTTTATCTCATACTAAGCTTGGGATAAGCTTATTCATGAAGGTGAAGGGGCTTCCACTTAAGGGGAACCTAACTACGATGTATTGAGGGGATCTCATACAAAGCTTGAGATAAGATTTGTTATGGAAGTGAGGGGTAGGGGTGTTCGTGGTTCGTTTTGGTGCTAAAACTGAACCGAACCGCTTAAATTGGTTTAGAAATTATATGAAACCGAACCGAACCGGATATTTGGTTCGGTTTGGCGGTTTTGCTTTTTTTTTTTTTCTCTGTATTTCCTATACTTCGAAATTCTCGATATATAACTAATTATATATCCATGGAAGATTATTTAGAAAAAGCTATTCATCCAATATGAATCAAATCCAAGCAACTAAACAAAAACAATGGTTGGTTGGCTTGGCTATTTCATTTTTTAAGCAACTAAAAGTTCAAAGTCCAATCCAAATATAAAAGTACTACAAACATAAAAAGTTTTTGTTCTACAAACAATATTACAAAAACATAAAAGTTCGAAGTCCAATCCAAACCACCAGTTTAAAAAGTACTATAAACTTCAAGCCGCCTTCTCCTTCTCGTTCTTCTCCATGTTTTTTGCCTCTGAATATCCTTTAAAGTTAAAAAAAAATGTGGAAATGTTAACATAATAATTATATAAATAACATATTTGAATTTCAGAGTCTAAAAAAGTGTTTGAAAGAAACTAATAACCTCTTCAACATTTACAATATCCTCCAAGTTGCTTTGAAGATCAATGCTAATTGCTTTTGAATGTAACCAAATTTGTGCACACACAAGTGCCTCAATTGTGGTTGGAGCTAACATCGATCGAAAAGGATCAATTACTCTCTCACTGGTACTAAATGCAGACTCAGAAGTAACTGTGGATACTGGAATTGCTAAAAGATCTCGTGCAACCTTGCTAATAACCTTATATTTAGAAGAATTTCATTTTCACCAATCTAAGATATCAAAATTCTCTTGACGTATAATACGAGGCCCTAATAAGTAAAAATCAACTTCTGTATCCACACTGTTGGCATCTTTGTCTTCCATATCTTCAAAATCCAAAAAAAAAAACCTCTGAAGTAGTACTAGTAGTACAACTTGAAGATTAACTCGTACTTGCATGTTTCTTGGACTTGTGAGCTGATGAACTTAAAGTTGAACCATCATTAATAATTGACAAACTATATTCATTGAACAATCTTCTCAAAATATCCTCCACCTTATTTCCTATTTCTTTTGCCGCATCCATATCAAATAACTGATTCAGACAATATATAAGAGATTTCATCTTGTAACGAGGGTCGAAAACGAAAGCAACATACAAGAAGAAATTTGTTTTCTCACTTTTCCCCCCAATACTTATCATATTTCTCTTGCATTTTTGTTGCCATTTCATGCAACAACAAATTTTCTGGACCAGTTACACTTGAATATTTTCTTATGCAATTTTGAATAGTACTAATCTCATGGAAGACCGTATTGGAAGTAACATAAAGAGACCCTAAAAACCTAATAGTTACTTCATAGAATATAGACAAGAATTTGGTAAATATTTTAGCAATTTCCCAATCTTGTGTGGTTGGTTTAATCTCCTCATTCGTGTACACTGCGTCGTAGTTTTCCAACCTCTCAAATGCCTTTTCAAACTTTTCTGCTGCATCAAGCATCAAGTATGTAGAATTCCATCTAGTTTGGACATCAAGACACAACATACTCTTACTAGATATGTTCTCCTCTTCGATGCACTTCTTAAATTTAGCAAGTCTAGCAGGAGAAGATCTAACAAACCTCGCAGCATTTTGAATTCGATTCAATGAATCATTCACATCTTTCAGGCCATCACAGACAATTAAATTCAATATATGTGCATAACATCTAACATGCAAGAAATCACCATTCAACACCATCCCATGTTTAAAACGCTTTTTTAGGTAAACAATGGCAGTATCATTTGATGAAGCATTATCAACAGTTAGTGTCAAAACCCTTTAAATACCCCATTGTTTCAAACATTTCTCAACCTCTTTTCCTATTATCTCCCCTCTATGATTTTCAATCTGAGAGAAATTAATAATTCTCTTATGTAGCTTCCAATCTCTATCAATAAAGTGCGCAGTCAAAACTATGTAATTAACATTTTGAATCGATGTCAAAGTATTAGTTGTAAGCGACACTCTATATCCTTCCCCCACAAAAATATCTTTCAATTGTTCTTTCAGGGTATCATATATTCCCAAAATATCCATTGTAGTTTGAGAAGGAATAACGAAATTTGGTTGTGCTAGTGTCAAAGTCCCTTCCACAAACCTCTTAGATCCTTCATTCTCCACAAATTTAAATGACAACTCATCAATTATGATCATCTTAGCAATTAGTCTTCGAGCATTCTCAATAGTAAACTTCTTATACTGAACCGATGTTGTATTACCACCCCCAACACCCTCTTTATTATTAAATACTAACCTAGTTTGAGTTATATCCAAGTTAGAGTTTTTCATTTGATAAGGATTTTTTTTCCAATAATGTTCAAGATGCATTCTCATAGTTGAATTTTCGTTCCTTCTTAGATGACATGCATATACCATACCATAATAATTACATTTAGCATGTGAATCATCATTACTATATTAAGAGCATTTAGTAAAGTGATCCCATTTCATAGACATGTTTTTCCTCTTTTTTTGAACTCGTGTTCAAGTGTCGATGGAGACATCTCAACAACATCATAATTTTTGTTCACACTAGAACAATTATTGCTCTTGTTGTTGTTGTTGTTATTGCTATTACTATTGTCATTGGTCGAGCTTATGCTCATAGACATGGTGCTACTGCTACCGCCTACAATATGAAAAAGATAACTATTAACTAAGTAAAATTGATAGTTCAAATCATATATTGATATTCAAATCATAACTATTAATTATTTACAATACCTAACAGCAAGTCAAATGGCGGCTCAGATCTGAAAAATGGAAATCAAATGCTTGTTTGTCTAAATTTGGAAAATGGAAATCAAAAGGTGACTCAAATCTAGAAGTTGAAGTGTCGAATGACGGTTAATGGCGAAACGAAACGACGTGGAACAATGTCTCAGATCCGGCGAGCGGCAACTCTGCGAGTGCAAGCGGTGACAGTCGTGTTCGTCGGAGGCTTATCTTGGTCGTATGGAACAGCGTGGAATGCCATATCTGGGGACTCTGCTACTGCGAGTGGCAATTGTCGTGTCCATCAGAGGCTTGTCGTGGTCGTTTGGAACGGCGTGGAACGTCGGATCTCGCGACTCTACGACTATGAGCGGCGACTGTCGTGTCCGTTGAAGGCTCGTCATGGTTGTTTAGAACGACGTGGAACGTCGGATCTGGCGACTCTGCGACTGCGGGCACGAGGTCCCTATGGGCTGTGGCGCGTCTTTGTCTCAGATCCGACGAGCGGCGACTGTAGTGTCTGTCGGAGGCTCCACGTGGTTGTTTGGCGTGATTCCTCTGGGCTCGGAAGTTGAATGAAGGAAAAAATGGAAAGGCTCGTGCTGCATTAAAGAGATAAAAGGACCAAAAAAAAAAAAAAAAAAAAA